>JARLTB010000116.1:2132500-2237500 GCA_030141615.1 Unio pictorum | reverse complement strand
ACCCATTAAGAAAGGTTATGTCCGAACACTTTTCTGATTTTTTTCTGAATTTACAGTAGTTAGCTAGATTGCTAGTTGGATAGTTGGCTGGCTGGTTAGCTAGATTCTCTTCCTTTAAGTATTAGCTTGTCTGCAGTACCTCGTTATCATGGATATTTTTTTAAGCTGAGTGGATACAACTATAAGCTTGAATTTGATGTAAAACATAAGAAGAAAAACAAAAAAGAGGACATTCTACAGAATGACTTTTCCAAAGAAAACGAAAGTTTATTTACAAAACTACAACAAAGTCGAAACTGTGACCTGCTATACTGTTGAATTCTCTTTCGTATTTTAGTAAGAAACATATCAATGTTGAGATTTTGTGCAATAATGTGTCTCAATGTTCTGTCCAACATTCACGCAAGCGTTAAACATACATATGTATACACTGATGATATATGCAGAGGTAGATCGGTATAAATGATACTGTATTCATAAGTATACACACATGGTATATGCAGAAGTACATATGTATAAATGATACTGTATTCATATTTATTCACATGACATATGCAGAGGTAGATAGGTGTAAACGATACTGTATTCATACGTATACACACATGGTATAAGCAGAGGTAGATCGGTATAAATGATACTGCATTCATATATATATACATATATGACATATGCAGAGGTACATAGGTATAAATGATACTGTATTCATATGTGTACACACATGATATATGCAGAGGTAGATCGGTATAAATGATACTGCATTCATATATATATATATATATATATATATATATATATATATATATATATATATATATATATATATATATATATATATATACATGACATATGCAGAGGTAGATCGGTGTAAACGATACTGTATTCATACGTATACACACATGGTATAAGCAGAGGTAGATCGGTATAAATGATACTGCATTCATATATATTCATATATGACATATGCGGAGGTACATAGGTATAAATGATACTGTATTCATATGTGTACACACATGGTATATGCAGACGTAGATCGGTATAAATGATACTGTATTCATTGTATACACACATGTTATATGCAGAGGTAGATCTGTATACATGATAATGTTTGCATATGTATGTATACATATGCATAGAGCTAGACTGGCATAAAATAATTTGTTTCAATTTTTAAAGCACCCATCCTAAGCTTTAAGAGCGACATTTGATCGTTTTAGGATACCATTCACCCTGATAATTATTCTGTAATTGTTTTTAATTATTATTATTTTTATTATTATTATTATTATTATTATTATTATTATTATTATTATTATTATTATTATTATTTTTATTATTATTGCTGTTCTTATTTATTTGATGCTGTTGTTGAAACATTAACGGTTATTATTATACTTGCTGGTGTTGTTGTTCTTATACTGCTAATATTGTTATAATGATGTATTACAAGTGTTCTTTATATATTTATTGTTGTTATAGTACTTATTTTGTTATTATTATGTCTAATATGATTATCATCATTATCATCATTGTCACTATTATTGCATTTGTTGTTGTAAATCTACTATTAATATTGTTTGCATTATTATTATTATGATTTCGACTTAGTGCTTCATACAAGTTAGTCGTGTCTTTGTACTATTGACACGTTGACCTTTATTATACAAATATGTTGTTCGGACTGCAACGCAGAATAGACATACCGTTCACCTGTTCAAGACATTTAACAGCTATGTCTGTCTGTATATACTTCATTACAAGGAAACGATACTTGCCGAGTGTCCTTTTACTGAAATATGTTCATAGTGAGTGTTATCTACAATATCATATGCAGATATACATTCTTGAATTCCAAATGCAGTTCAAATTGACTAGAAACATTTATGAGCTGACGACATGAATGAAGCCTGCATATCCGTGCATAGCGTGTTTGCTAGAAAACGCAATTCTTAATCGTTTGAGAATAATTGCAATTTCCTCTGCAAGTTGATCAATTGCTTCCTTTAGTTTTTGAACTTCCATTTTTGTTTATATTGATTAATAAATCTGAGACATAATTATGCGTTAAACACGAACGATGGTTTAAATGAAGATACACATCATTTTGGAAAGTAAATAAACACCTAACACTGGCTTTCGTATAGAGACTAGCGTATTTAGACTTTTTTGAAATATCAATTAAACGAAATAAGGAACCCAATATAGATAATTCACACATTTGAACTTATTTTTAGTTCAAATAATTCATATTTGAAATTTAATTATCATTGCTACCAACCATACAATTATTTATATCCTCCATATAGAACTTTCCTTCTTCAGTCGCTTCGTTTGAGTTCATTCTTCCAAAGTTCGCTGTTAACTCTCTACGAGAGAGAGAGAGAGAGAGAGAGAGAGAGAGAGAGAGAGAGAGAGAGAGAGAGAGAGAGAATTATTTCTTGATTAGATTCTGTCCTATGTTTAAATCAGTTAGATTCAAGAGGATCTTTGATTTTTTGTTATATACATCGATTAGTCAGTGGAAATTCATCACATAATTAGAGCAAACACAAGGGAATGCATACTGTTGAAATAAAAAGTAACGTTGAAATAATTTTTATATATGCGTATTAATGAGTCATGGGCGAATCACAATTTGATACACCAAATAGAATTGGTATATCGAATTGCTTTATACCAACGCTTTAAAAGCTTTTTTTATTTAATAAATAAAGTATCGTTTCATGTTGAAAATATAGAGAAAAACAAGATATACACTATCGCGTTGAATTACTGTAATCATGTACAGCTAAAATTAGTTTCATCATATAATGGCATGCTCCATTTATAGAAAGGAGTTTTAAATCTGATGTCGTGTTATTAGGTTTTCAAGCAGTCATTAGGTTTTGCAGACTTGGAATCATTTTGCACGTATTGAAAGGGTATAGATTTTCAACAGGAAGGAAAAGATTTGCAATTTTAAAGAGAGTTTTTACACGCAAATAATTGTTATTATTGTTGTCATTTCGTGCTAGCAAGATGATTAATATAAAAACTAATTAAGTTAAATCTTATCCCGATTAAATAAATACTGAGTACATTGTCAGTCATTGGCTCGTATTCGTTGCGGTTGATCAACGTTCTCCGCAACGATAGATGAATAACGACAGGAAAATATAGCAAACAACAGGAAAACCCAAAACATTATCAAACAATATTTTATGGAGGTGATCTCAGACATTAATTCACCAAATGCATGTCTCTTCATTTCTAAAAACTTAGTTACCAGTAGTATACAGACAGAACATATGTGATATTGTTCGGCATATTTGAATTCCAACACCTGGTTGAGGAAACCGTTCTTAAATGTCTGCCATGTCTATGTGATAATCCTGAAATGTATGACACACCTGAATGGACACTGAAAGTTGTGTCTCCTTTCCAGGCTTCGGTTTTACCATACCATGTTTTGCACACTCCTTAATAATTTGTTTAGTTATGGGTATACTTATTTTTTAAAAATGTTTTTGAGGATGCTCTCTCCCGGTAGATCTTCACAGACCATTTGGAGAGGCCCTCCTGCCCTAACTTGTGTTACCTCGTTGAGGTGTTTGCTCTAATTTGTTGAGAAAAAATTGTATTTGTGAATCATGTAAAAAAATAAAATTCTATAAATTATTATGTTGATTTTTGTAAAAATAATTTTTGGGAATTTTTTTTCTTCTTTTTTTTTTTTTCTTTCCTGAGAGTTAGAGAGCCAACACCTATCCATCAGAAAATAATTAAAAAAAAACAAGAGAACTACATCTATCAGACATACCACTAGAAATATTATTATAAGCTACGGTGGAATGCTTTGAAAAGAAAATAGGAATAAAAAAGTTTAAAAGGCCAGATTCGCAACAATACTGCAGACCACATTATACAATAGGACACGAGTGCACGAAATAGAAAATAACAGAGTACAAGCGATCAAAACAACATTTTACCTAAACGGATATTGAACAAAAACTAGGTATAAAGGTTGTATTCGCGATAACAAGTGTTACAGGTGCGAGAAGACTGGACATAACAGCAAATACAAACTAACCCAAAACCAAAGTAACAACATACATAAATAAAACAACCTCAAACAGGGAAACAACTAAAAAGAAAACACGACAAAATAATCAAATAAACTAAACTAAATTAGATATTATGACAACACCCGGTGAGAAAACTTTAAATGATTTTTTTTTTATCAAACATGACTGTAGAAGAGATTTTGTGATCGGGATAGAAAGAAAAGGAAAGATAAAAGAAGACTAAAACATACTTTTTTCTTCCATTGGCCACTTAATACCATAAACAAGTATCCGGATATGTATTCTGTTGGGTTCCAATGATTTTACATTCAAACGATCCAAATTTATCTCAAAACATGCCGTAACAGCAGACCACTGTTCTGCAACCAAAGCGCCATCAGAAAACGGGAAGCCAGAAATGGTTATTTCCCCTGTCAGTCATATATCTGATTTAGATTGTTTACTTGTTTTGTTAGTTTTGTATGTTAACCTGTTATAAGTTACTTCCACTTCATACTGTGTTATTCATGACACATCCCGTAGTTTGCAAAAATTGAATGAAGATATGCAAATATTAAAATTTAAAAAAATAATAAAACAAAAATCAGGAGGATATGAACTGTATTATAGAAAGGTAAGAAAGGTCAGAAATCAGTCTTTTCAGTTGTACTATTTGTCTTACCATCATTTTTCTCAAGTTACCGACCACTCGGGTGGCCTGTTGGTTAGAGTGTCTGCCTCAGATGCAGAAAGTCATAGGTTCGATTCCTGGCCGAGCCATACCAAAGACATAAAAATAGCATTAACATCTGCCTAGTTTGGTATTCAGTATTAAGAGGTTTGTTTTAGAACTGCCACTATAAACTGACACACTGCAGACATCATAGCAATATAACACACACACACACACACACACACACACACACACACACACAAGTTATCAGATATATTGGCTGTAACGCAATATAGCTGACCCTTTGAATCTGGGCAGGGTTTTAAAGAAATAATAAACACGTTCGTGGATGACAATGACAATATATTAAACACTCACACTAATGATATGAACATAACACACAGAAATGCATATAATAGGAATATAATATTATGAAATATAATTTGACAACTGTGTCAAACTCATGTAGTCAAAAAGTTCTAGCAACTTCATATAAACTTCATGCATACAAATATTTCTAGGAAACTTTCATATAATCAACCACTGGTTGCAAACATTTATGTAGTCAGACACTACTGTCATAATTTACATGTAGTCAAAACACTACTGTCATAATTTACATGTAGTCAGACACTACTGTCATAATTTACATGTAGTCAAAACACTACTGTCATAATTTACATGTAGTCAAAACACTACTGTCATAATTTACATGTAGTCAGACACTACTGTCATAATTTACATGTAGTCAGACACTACTGTCATAATTTACATGTAGTCAAAACACTAATGTCATAATTTACATGTAGTCAGACACTACTGTCATAATTTACATGTAGTCAGACACTACTGTCATAATTTACATGTAGTCAGACACTACTGTCATAATTTACATGTAGTCAGACACTACTGTCATAATGTACATGTAGTCAAAACACTAATGTCATAATTTACATGTAGTCAGACACTACTGTCATAATTTACATGTAGTCAGACACTACTGTCATAATTTACATGTAGTCAAAACACTACTGTCATAATTTACATGTAGTCAGACACTACTGTCATAATTTACATGTAGTCAGACACTACTGTCATAATTTACATGTAGTCAAAACACTAATGTCATTATTTACATGTAGTCAGACACTACTGTCATAATTTACATGTAGTCAGACACTACTGTCATAATTTACATGTAGTCAGACACTACTGTCATAATTTACATGTAGTCAGACACTACTGTCATAATTTACATGTAGTCAGACACTACTGTCATAATTTACATGTAGTCAAAACACTAATGTCATAATTTACATGTAGTCAGACACTACTGTCACAATTTAGATGTAGTCAAAAAACTACTTGTTATTACACTTTACATGTTGTCAAAACACTATAATGATTGGAAAATGCATGTTAACACGGCATGCTCTCTGGCATGGTCACTTTCCTGTCCGAACCTGTACCCGTACGCTGACACTAAATTGGTGGGGTTATACTAGTAATGGTACACCAGATGGCATGGTATTCATAAGCCCATCCGGCTGCTCATAACCGGCGAGCTGAATATGAAAAAAAACAACCTTTCCAATAGTATATTTTAATTGGAACTGTTTTAGTTGCAACTACTCTAGCAATATATGATAATCACGGATGGGTTAAGATAACCCGTCTGAAGTATGACATAATAA
This sequence comes from Unio pictorum, assembly GCA_030141615.1. NCBI lineage: Eukaryota > Metazoa > Mollusca > Bivalvia > Unionida > Unionidae > Unio > Unio pictorum. The sequence continues at coordinate 2,231,093 of JARLTB010000116.1, read as the reverse complement.
TGCTATGCAATTAAAAAAAATGCTACGACATTAATACATACAAAATGTTTTCGAAATTAGTCGGGATATCGACCAGATAAAACTGACTCGCTACCACATTGCCTAGGTTATATTTTAATAAATTGAATTACAAATACGATAAACGATGTGACTACATAATACAACAATGAACGTGCTTTTACGAAACTGAATAATTATTGTAAATAATAGAAAGAGTTGACTAAAAAACATACGACTCACCCAACTCTTTGGCTTTAACTAAATCAAAAATGGCACCTGCCCCGACAGCTGATTATGTTTAGAGCTTCCCTCTATATTGGCTGGGTCTCCCTCAATATCTCTACCCGATATATATATATATATATATATATATATATATATATATATATATATATATATATATATATATATATATATATACATATATACATATATATATATATACAGTAGTGCGCAATAACACATTAATTCGCACCTGCTGCGCGAGCAATAAAAACGTCACGCGATATAACGAAAAATTACATTACAGAAATATTATGGCGCGTGAATCAAGACACCCTGATTATAATAAAAATTATGGAAGTCTAAATGAGCCATATCGGGCATTTCGTAAAATTGGCATTGAAGGTGATATCAGACTCAATACTTGTTCGTCTTCTACAAAGATGTTCACATTTTGTGATAAAGTTTTGTATTTCAGCAGTTTAGATAAATTCACTTAAATTGTTTACAAAATACCTTGGAAATAAAATGTGGAATAAAAACATTTTAAACATGCAGCAGTTGCAAAGATATATATTTTGTCACCTTAAATAAAGATTCTTATTTCAGAAAGAACTCATACGAAAAGTTGAGATAGGCCCATTTGGGCACAATTTAGATGATGGTCTCGATATCAGAAAAGTTAGTACAGTGTTTTTAAAAGATTGGTTTTCAATTTTTAGTTTTATCTGCATTTGAAATTTTGTATTTATAAATCAGTATGTCCAGGTAAATCTTGCTTTTTTTAATTGTATTTATATCTCACCATCAAGTTTGTATGTGTTCCTGTGATATTATAGATTTGAAAATGTTGAATTGTAGTGCTGTATAATGGTTGCTGTTTGCAACATTAGTTAATTGGGATATTTCACTATTTGTGTATACCTATAGGAGTATGATGTGCAAGGATATATCAGTGCAGTGTAGAAATGTAATATACACCGATATGATGAAAACTATTGACATATGCATGACAAGCAGTTGATACCATGTATACTATATCCGACAAGTATGGGTGTTTCGATGTGCACGAATGCTTGATCAGAACAAAGATAATGGCTTATCTGATGATAGACTGTTATTTAGTGTGAGATGATATTGGTAGAGGAATTTGCTCATGCCCTTGTGTGTTAATACAGGAAGCTTGTAGGGACCAGATGAGCTGTAGGCATAACGGTACCAATTGCGCAAGTCCAGATGAGTGGAGCTTAAAGTGTAGGGTCCATTGCATTCAGAAATAAACAACAACACATTTCAAGAAATAAAACCCCACATTTTAAATTATTGTGTAGGAAAATAAAGAGAAGATTTGTGAAGTATCATATTAGCCCTAAGTCTTGATGCAAATTGAACTAGAAGTACTTTAATAATTTCCCCCAGCAAAGTTTACAAGTTTGAAAACTGATCAAACATGCTTTCTTTGGTTTCGGTATTGTTTTCTGCCTAACTGATGCCCATTATTGTTAATTTCATATGTAGAAGAAATATGAATTACATGCATCTATATTATCTACATTATTCACCCGTTTATATTAGCTGGGAATGAACACCATTTCACCTGAAATTTGGTGCCTGTAAGGGATGTTATAGCACAGTTGCCTTTTTTATTGTCCCTGCACCTATGGTCCACTGCCTCCAAATATTGTCCAAGGTAATGTCATCAACCTCTCGTTTCTCATTTTTCTCATTGCTGCTTTTGTCGCCTTTAATTCCATTATCATTAGCTACATCTCCCATTTAGATATACACTTTCCTCCTGTTTTTAAATCCATTGAACTCACTATACTCATTGTTAAACCTGAGTCTTTTTCTGTATTTTAGTCCCCATTTTCACCCCCAAATCCAACATAACCACTTAGAAAGCTGTTATCTACTTTATTTGGTGTCAGATTGGCTTATTACATCAACTGTATTCACTACACAAAGGAAGGAAGCTTTCTATTTGTATGACAAAGAGGCTGGGTAGCTTGACCTTTGTGTGAGGACTGGGGGTTACTGACCTCACTCATATGCTGACACTGTAAAGTGTTCAAAGCTAAGACTTTATAATTAGATTGGGCCATGTCCACCTGTCCCTGTTGTTACTTTCTGTGTTCATGAAACAAATATAAGTCCTTTTTTTTAGATCAAAAGGTCTCTTTCAGATTAGAACTGGTACATGCTAACTAGTGCGTTGACCTTTGACCTTACTATTAAACAATATGACATAATGTGATTTATCCCATATCACCAAAGTGAAGTTCGATAAGTGCTAATATGAATAAAACACAACTCATAATTAAAAGAATTCACTTTATTTCAAAAGATGAGTCTGATAGTGAAGCAAAGGTATGAAAACAAGAGTTCCAACAGCTCAATAACATTTCTATACACAATCATATAAAACATAGCTTAGTACCTCATAAAATTGTTTTTGACAAGCGAGACTAAGTACATTTTTTGCTTATATAGTCCCAAGCTATTTCACATATTAATGGAAAAATTAAGGTTTGCTATAGGTATAACGGTACCAATTGCGCAAGTCCAGATGGGTGGAGCTTAATGTATAGGGTCCATTGCATTCAGAAATAAACAACAACACAATCTACGATTGGTGGATTATGTAAGAGTTGTACTTTCTGTTAGGCTTAAAAAACAGTTTAGCCTTTTGGCAACAAGTGAATTTATGTTAATTCCTATATAGATCATATTTTGTATTTTTTATGAATTTTTGAAAATGTGATACACATGACTGAAAATAGGTATGATGTGACTAGATAACTCATACCATTGTCTAGTTCCAGCAGAGTTATCTCTCTTAAATGCAATGGAGTACCTGGATCTATCATTGTCAAATTGACAATCTAACATTGTTCTCTATGACAGTGTGTGACATGCATGCTGATGTAGGATAGAAAGCATATTTATTTCGCAAAACATTAGCATTGAGGTCTATGGAAAAACAATTGGTACCGTGATACCTGTAGGAGACAGGAGGGAAATATTCTAGTATAGCTGGTCCCCGGAGTCTCTGAGAGACAAGAAAAGGAGAGATGTTTGGCAGATGTTTGAAGGCAGACAGGAAAAGAAAAGTAGAGGAAGTGGAAGGGTGAAAGATGTAGTTGATGAATTGAAAGGGTACTGTAGTATCAGCCAAAGGAAATGAAATAATACAGAAGAGTAGAAACACAGGACAAGAGGAAAATCAATCACACTAAGTCAGATGATGAAATAGGCAGATACTTGTTCGAGTAAAAGACGAGTGATTGGGTTTTGAATATTGAATTTCATTTGAGACATGATTGTTACTGAATGGTATTAAATTGTTGTTTATTTGAATTTCACCTTTTGTGTATTCAGTATTTGATATGTCGGCATCGCTAACTGGGGGCTCAGAGCTTTGCATCTATTTATCACTAATTCAATTGCTACCAAAAATTAGCCAGAATCGGCTTTCTGAAATAATTAAATATAGTACTGGGAGCACACCACCCGAACCTAACGTAAACTATGCCAACCTTGACAGTGGTCTTAATAATGTCGACGCTTAACATCTCTCACGCTAGTCCATGAACCCTTTACAGCCCCATTAAAAGTTTAAGGAATGATGATACTTTTAAAGTTTTATAAATAAAATGTGGTGCTTTTTAATTTATGCTTATAATGATTAATTTCCGAACCATGTCATTTCAAACATTATACCTATTGTGTTGCTCTTCGTCCTACCTAATCAAAACGTAAATTTCTAGCTCACATACATAAACCTAATACTAGTAAAACCAAATCGTTAAATGTTACTAAGTTTGAAAGAATGAAACCTGACAGGAATGCATTTCCATTTCAAACAAATGTTGTGAATCTAGAAGCCTGTTGGTTCCAAAACATACAATATTTCTTGTGTTATTAATAATAGATAAACTGATAAGCTCGGACATCTCCAATACCATTGGATACAGTTTAATTAAGGTTGACGGAAAACATTATAGCATTGAAGACCTCTGAAGGACAACCAAAAGTCTTTGATTCGCCATCACCTACAGTGGTCATGACTAATACATAGGGAAACTTATGAAAATCCGCACATCAGAATTTGATTACATTTTAACAAAATGATCTTGACATTGAGGGCTTTAAAAAAATATAACTGATACGGATCTGCTATATGGACTTCGTTACTGGAAAATATTTTACATATCGTCTTATCCAATACTGCTGAGAACAATTTAAATAGATGTGACTGTACAATCGTGCGATGAATGCATTTTAGATTTGTATAGTTAATTCCGTTCTCCATAAATTGGCCAAAGCTTAATAATCATTGGAAGGACATATCAAAACAAATTTCTTTCCCTCCAAAACTTATGACTCGAATTTGACTAAATGGACAGACATTTTGTTTATAAATTCTGCTGACCGTGCAACCGTATGTAAAGCCGCTCCTAAAAATGTAGAAACTTGAAAAGTCTTCTTCAAAATTACTGGATAAAATTTGAACAAAATGTCATATACCACACTAGCATAAAGACGTTTTAAAATTATTTGAAACTAATAACAAAACAGCAAACAAGTATGTCCCACATTGCTAAAATAGATCAAACATAGATGACCAATAATTGGCTAAAATGAACAGAATGCATTATGGCATAGAGGTTTCAGAAATAATCAGGAAAAGGAAAACCACGATTGAGCAAAGGATGTATTCTATAAGTAAATTAAATAAATGTTTTAGTTATTTTTTTAAAGAATTTATTATTAAACTTTCTTTTCATGTGGCTTATTTACAACACATTTTTATTACGAAATCATAAAAGCATGGAAAGTGATTTTTTTGAGTTTAAATACATATTATATTCATTTGTCAAAATTTGTGTGTATGTATGTATGTGTGTTTGTCGGTCGGCAGGTAGTCAGGCATGTATGTATGCATGCATGAACATACATATGTATGTATGTATGTATGTATGTATGTATGTATGTATGTATGTATGTATGTATGTATGTATGTATGTATGTATGTATGGATGTGTGGTGTTAAACCAAGTAAAAAAGACAACCAACTTTATTAGTTAAGTTATTTAATTATCAGTTTAATAGCGAGATTTGTATGATGAACACACACTGTTGTGAATGAAATCCCAATAATACTAATTGTTCAAAATAAACGCATGTTCCAAAACAAATCAAAGAGTCTTGAATATATTGATGTAACACAAAATGGTTTTGAATGAATTTATAAAAATCACAAAATAAGGTAATTCCAGGCAATATGCACTTTAGTGCATTACAAAGAATGGTTTAAATTATGATTTCTCTAAAATCATATCACAACTGAAATTTGTTCCACAACTGCCCACTCTCCAACCTTTAGCATCTATTCTCTTTGTAGACAATGGAGATGAATGTGTTCCATTATGGCAAGGTTTAGAAGTTATACTATGAAGTTAATGTGAACAGCTAATGAAATCTGCGTAGAAACACAGATGCTGACCAAATTCGAATTGTACTTGTATATCGATCTTGTTGCCGGGCCTATACCACACTGCTCATACACAACAGTACCGACACATGTACATGAGAGTTGCTGAAACGTTTGTTTAATATCTTGCCAAATATAGAAATAAGTGATAGAAATTGCAACCAGATGAAAAGGGATCTCTCAAGGTACATAACCAGAAAGTACTGGAAAATCCAACATATATGTAAAACTATATGGAATGGGAACAAGATACCCATGTAGGTCTGATATAACTGACCTGGGTAATTGACAAATATAAACGTTTGAAAGAAAATTCATATATGCAGTTAAACTGAGGAATAGAAAAAATGTTTTGAACACTAAGCTGACACAGACAATTAAATTACCGATCTCTTTATGTCAATTTTGTCTGTTTTTGCCCCATTTACCAGTAAACGTCAGTTTATATATCTGTACATAATTTTGGTCCAGTTTTGTAAATTTTTGGAATAAACAATCTATAAAGTTTTTAGACAGGAGCCATAATGATAAATAAATAGAGATGACCCAACTCAAGTAAGGAGAATTACAATTTAATATAAAAAATATAAGGATCCCGACTTGAACACAGTTGTACTCAATGCAACTAAAAAGACAAATGGCTAAAAACGTCAAGAAAAAATATACTGTCATTAAAATAATAAGTTTTATTTTTTTTAAAAAAACTCTTCTAACTAAAACTAAAAATTAGTACACCGGACTTTGCTGAAAATTCAAAATTCAAACCAAATAAAATGAATATAATGGGAAAACAAGTGATTATCGGCTTATAGATCCTGGTCATTGAATATAAAAAATATAATTGTTATACATTTAAAAAAAAAATAAGGTAAAATAAATTTAAAATTGCAATTTTTATTTTAGTAAATGAATCTCAGCCTTGAAAACAGATACTTGTTTTGGAATGTTCAATATTAAAATCATCATGTCATAATGTTATAGTACCATAAAATATATTTATATCATTACAGCTGAATGTTATGTGCGATCCCTCGCAAGTATTCAAAGTGATTTTTATTAGCAAAATCTTTAACATTAAAATAGATTCAGCACAGATTATCAGATTGTGTTTTGTCGCTGCTCGTCGTCATCACTGTAATTGCTTTAGTTCGATTTTGTATCTGTATTTCTAAATGATGATGGCAGGGTGGTAATATATGGAGGTTGTAATTTACTGAGGGGGTAATTGGTAGGGGGTATTGACATGGGGGTAATTAACAGGGGGCAATGTCCTCCTTCCACATATAGCATCAACATAAATAGCAAACAGGATGCAGGGGGACCCTTAGCCAGGGTCACCTTTATGAATTAGGAAAACGACTCTGAGAGAGGTGAATAAAACCTACTTCTGAAAAATGTCCCTATAGATACACTAAGGAAATTGCAAAAATACCCCTTTTAAAAAAGCTTTTATAAACCTGATGGGAAAACATTAAAGTCTAAGAAAACTAAATCAAAAAACCCCAAAACATAAACTACACATCAGGGGAACACACTCATACATTTTAAAATTTTTTTTAAATGGGGGATGGGGGTGGTGGCATCTGTTTGGTGCCCCCCCCCCCGAAAAAAAGAAGAAGAAGAAAAAAGTACATATTCCATGTCTGAACAAAGCTGACTGAGATAAATGGTTTCCAGAATTGTAACAAGGTTAAATAATTATATGCAAGACCACCTCATTAATATTCATGGACTTGCTCATTATCAAACGGATTTAAAACTTATGATGATATGAACCTATATTACATGCTTGACTGAAACAGGATCAGAAATATGGACTTCAAAATGGTAATAGGTAGTTGTTCATGGATGGACACATAAAAGATAATGCGTCATACTATAAACTCATTTGGTCCTGTGATACAAATCTATCTAAATTATATTATACAAATATACATGTAGTCTATTTGTCTCCTTGAAAAATACACCATATTCTATAGTACTAATATACCTATATACTAATAAAGAAATAGACACACACACAGACACACACACACACACAGACACACACACACACACACACACACACAGACACACACACACACATATATATCTATACATACCACATACAGTAAACATAATATGGCATTTAAAGTGTTGGTATAAAGTAAATTGATATTATACCAATATTATTCGTTTATCAAGTTGTGATCCGCCAATGCCCTGATTAAAAGTAATAATCTGTTTTCTACATGATATTAAGCTGGTACACAATTTCATCGCAATTCTTTCTTTTTCCATTCTACTCATATGTAAATAACAAAACAAGCACACTTCTGGAGTGAGAGAAAGAAACATAATGTGCTGAATGAAAACATTAAAACTGAAATTGTACCAAGTAACCTTGAGTAATATGTTTCATTGTTACAGTATGTTTAAGCTTTTGTTGGGATCTACTTATAGTGTTCATAATATCAATGATACATAGTTTTGCTATAGCCAGTGACACTAGTCCTTTATGTTAAATTTGTCAGTTATGAGACACACATACCGTATTGTGTTGAATCCTTTGATGTTGTTTCTTAAACCTATTATAATGTTCTAAAATCAATTATTAATTATTAAATATAAAAATATTCAAATGGTTGCCACCGCTCCTTGCTCTTATAGTCTTTATAATTGTTAATTAAAGCAGAATACTGACTCAAATGAACTGTCCATATATTAAAATATTATAATTACCTCTTGTTGCTTTTTTATTTCACTTAGTTTCTATTCCATGCTAATGTGCATACGCCAGTACATTAACGCCTTAAGGTACAGGTTCAGTGTGTAAGAAGCTAACCGTGTTTGAAGTTCACTATTTTCTTCATGAAACACACATTGCATGTTTAAATCATGACACATTTCATGTTTAAATCATGATTGTGTCTTATATTGATGTAATTATAAAAAAAAACTGAGAATGAAAACAATCAACTTATCAAGTTGCATATGTTCTTGTGAACAAGAAGCAAAACACACTCGTAGTTTATTCACTCGGTCAACACAGTTGCCAGGACCATATTTTCTATTCATTTAAAGTGCAAATATATGTCTTTGTATGTAATTAGAATAAATGTATAGAATGCACTCTTAATCAATAATATACACTCATTGTATATACACTCAAGGCTTACCCGAGTTTCCTTTTAATGAAACATTTGTACATCTTGTGGTATATTATTGATACAATGTACAGTGTAATTTTAACTCTCTCGTAACCTAATTGTGATTATTGACAGCATCTAAACAAATCAGGATACATGAAAATGGTATCAAAGAAAAAAAGAATATAATATTTGTAAATACAAATTTATTTGATTCGTTTTCTGACAGAACAAATACGCGATTATTCCCATGATATCACTGAAGTATTTATGTAACACCAACAAAAGAGTTATCTCTGTACAGAATTATGCATAATATGCCTACACGACTTATTCCTTTTGGTCTTATACGCACTACAAAATCAAAATTAGATGTGCGTAAATTGAATTCTTTTTTTAAAACGCTTTCGAAAAAGCTGAATTAGTAATATTTTCTGCAACATATCGAACAATTTGGTAGACATATATCTGAAAAACACTGGATGCCAATAGTGTTATTACGGTATATGATTGATTCTAAAACACTGATATCGCTGATTGTCAGTGAAGCAATTATATCATATCGGAAACAACCTGAGGTTTGGTTTTCACAACCCGATAGTCTAGATAGTATAATTAGCGAAAACAAAGAAGTGTTCCCTTCACTCAACGAAGAATATATCGTGAGATGGTCCTAGGTGATTTTTGAAGTTAGAAATACACACGCAAAAGATCTCGGTAGAAGAATAATTGGTAAATTCACCCAGGGTGGAAAATACGACCACAAACGATATTCTTCGCAATTAATTATAGATGATGCTGAATACAATTTTATAATCGCAGATGCAACATCTAGAGGTATATATGTCAATCGCAAAGACGCTTTCTTGTCCGATGGAACAAAATTGGTACAGTTGTTACTTACACAGACGGAGATAATCATCAATATACATATTTAAGGGCTTCTATGCTGGCTTATGCTTCTATGAATGATAAACAGATTTCCTGAATCCGCTGTGAGATTCGCCACTGATTTGTAAAACACAGTGAAGCAGTGGCTGATTTTACAAATTCCAAAGTGTTTGGGATAATGGAGAAATAAAAAGGAAATATTGCGTGATTATTCTAAATCAGCTGATGTTACAATTGAACAATTACATACAAAATAATCAGATATCAGAAGTATCGAAAGCCCCTTCGTTATCCGATCTAATATGTAAATATAAAACCAGTGACTTAAACCGTTGTGGTGGCTTAGGGAAGACGACTCGTGTGATCGAATTATTTTGAGGAACATCAAACACGATTGTTCTCACACCAACACACAAACATGCAAGAGAGATGAAACAGCGAGGGGTTAATGCTTGCACTTATCACAGTTTCTTTCGATGGAAAGGTGACGCATGGACTCCTGATCGAATGGGCGAGAAATATATTCCCGAAATTATTATTCGGGATGAGATATGAACAGTGTCGTTAGATGTATTAAAATTATTTCTAGATTGCTATTGCTAGCGGATACAACTGTGATAATGTTTGGCGATCATGGTCAACCACGACCAATAATGTGATATTGACTAGTCTTGAGTGCAACAGACGAAGAGGTGCTAGTTAAGACCACGCGGCGGTAATTGAGTATCCTCGGGTATCACTTGCAATTGTTCCCGTGTAAATACGCGCTGAGGATCAGTTGAATCTAATCTATAGATTGCTGGTCTACTCTTGGATCTTGTTATGCTTGATATTTTATGTGTAGTAACACTCCAAATAGGATTAGTAGCTGTTTGTGAACCGCCTTCAAGCTTTCCTGGTGTATATAAATATATCACAGTAACATTACCGAGTATTCGTTGTTTTAAAAAATCATTTTGTGGTCTTTTTAAGCAAAGATACTTCTTTTTGATGGCGTTAATAGGTTTCATATTACTGTAGTATCATCAATATTCGTGGGGGATCAATTTTCGTGGTTTTCGTGGTTGCCACAAACCACGAATTTAAATCCCCAACGAAAAATGAGCCACATAGGTTGATGATCCCCCCCCCCAATTCCCAACCTGTTTTTGTTTTTTTACAGTGTTTCATTTAAGTAAGGATAGAGAGAAATATAGAAAAAGCATAACATATTCAAACAATAGTAATACTAAACAGAAAGAAAGAAAGAAAAAATACTAGTAATTCAAAATAACTGCATATGAAAATTAGATTTAATACTTATTCAAGTCGATCCTTCAATCTAGTGCAGCTGTTGTTTAAACAATTTTACCACTCTTAAGCCACTGTGTTAACGCCATGATAGTCATAAAGAGTACTGATATTGCAACTTTATGGACAGTGGTTTAAGTAAGAGATCATTCAAATGTACTTTAATAACTGATTGGTCTGGTTTTGTTGGCGGCGTCGGCTTCCTTTGATCTTGAACACTCAAACGAAAACATGGCGAAACTGATTAATCCTGACGGGTGTTTGATATGTGCTCACATAGGTGAAAGTATTGTTTTAGTGTTGTTGGCTGAGTCTCCTTTGACAGATGTTAATCACTTGGTCAAAAACACGTTGTAAGTATTGAACTTGCCGGGTCTTAGATATGTACTCATACAGGTGGTAGTATTGTTTTAAACATTAATGTGACCGCCGTTTGCGTCGGCATGATTTTATTCTTTTGTATTCTTTATTTGGGGTACTTGTAGAGGTTAAACCATGAAATTAACTACCTTATAATATGCAAAATTTGACAGGCAAAACCACGAATTTACGTCCCCACGAAAATGCCTTTTTTTTACAAAACCACGAAAATTGAGCCCAACGAAATAAATGATACTACAGTAATTATTCGAGTAATTTCATTATTTAGCGCAGTAATTAAACCTGGTAATCATTTGACCCATTCACGAGATCGTGTATCCTGGATAAATTCCTTCGCGTATTGATATCCAAATAATCGCCTAGCAAGTGGCCGATTAAAACATTCAACAATTGCCAGATCGCGATATAGCGCAGTATGTCCTCGTCTGATAGTGACATTAAGATGCTTCATTGTTGATAACACTGCACCCTAAAGTTCATTGGCAGTGTGATCCTGCAATAGATTTGGCCACTGCAGAGGACCTCGTCGATAAATCTTTTCAAGCGTAGAAGCTACTTCAGTTCATGACTTTGTCTTTAGCGGCTCTGCTTGTTTGTATGTACTCGCAACATTAACTACGGTTAGCGCAAACTTGTACGTTTGTTTATTAACAGTATCATGCGGCAGAAATAATATATCAGCTTGATAAACGCTGACATCAAAATGTGAGAAGTTAGGCGGTGGTAGATAAATCTGCCATATCGCCTCTTTAATAACCAATCCGTCGCGGAGGTATTTTTCACTTTTGCCGCATTAGCGGGTTCATAGATTGCTGATTTATCCCGCCAGTATCCTCTTGGAGAATAATAAATAGATTCCATGATGTTATTAATTAACAGCATCCAGCATTAATTTACTTTTCATCGCCGATTTTATTAACCATGAAGCTAATTTTTCTTTGAAGGATTCATCAGTGATAGAATTTAACGCATGAATTAATTTCACATCTGCGATATGCCTGTTTTGCAGATTGCTGCTTTTATAAGCAACATCATGAGCATGACACGCATTATCAATAGCGTTTATGGGATATTCACTGGGTCGAGGATGGTTTTGATCATCGAGTCTGATGTCAAATCTGGTTTCAGGTCCAGAATAAATATACCCTGGAATTTGTATTTCTCCTGCATATTTTGCCCATGGATTCCCCGGAAGTTTTACTAGTTTGGCTGCAATATCACCTCCCTTTTTTCTAATAACTCTAAAAAAAATGTATACCACATCGTTCACACTTGCCAGTGATAGCTTCTTCGTTATTCTTAGTTGTAACAGGCATTGGTCCATTGTTGATGTACGCCTCCTACATTTCACACAATATAGATCCATAATTTATTATAATAACATGAATGTAATTGCTTTTTCGGCGACAAAAACACGAGAACCAGTTAAGCATCATGCAGCGCTACCAAATTCTATTCGCATGATTATATTTGGATCATCTGGAAGTGGCAAGACACAGTTGTTACTTAATCTGATAACGAGATGGATGAAATGGGATAAACTATATTTAGTAGCCCGAGTGTAGACGATCAGCGATGTTACGAGGTGTTAAAAGATTTTAACGAGAAAGCAAAATCGGAAATCGATGATGATATTATTGAATTTGTAACCGATATCGAGGAAGCACCGAGTATTGATGCTATTGATGGAAATATTAGCAATTTAGTCGTATATGATGATGTGATTTTAGACAAAAAAATCCCGCTAGGATATTTTTCAGAGGTAGACATAAAAATACTGATTTGATATATGTGACTCAGAGATATACACAAATACCAAAATTGATCAGGGATAACTGTAATATTCTTGCTGTATTTAATGGAGTTGACACACATACGCTACGAAATATTCACCAAACCTGGTGCATTGGAAATATGGATTATAACCTCATTAGAAATTTCTTTATTCACGCTCAGTCAATCCCACCTGGATTTGTAACGATAAATTTGCATGACCCTAGATCAAGATATCGTATCGTACTTGATAAAATATTCGGTTGAAATCCTAAAGGATTTTACCATAACGTTGAAATAATTTGTCTCCGTAGGTTTTAAAACTCGGTCTATTTACTCTCTCTCTGTAGCAGTGTGGAAACGAAACTATTCATCAGACTCTCTCTTTAGGTTTGGTCTGCCTGAAATAGTTTCGGTTTTTCTGAAATAGTTTCGTTTTTTTCTGATTTTGTCTGAAATAGTTTCGGACTGTCCATTCTCCTTGCTGCTTGCTATTAATAATTTCAGACCATACGCGGATTATTTGTTTTAATTGCAGCGTAAAGGACTACCCTTGACTTGTTATCCCTTAGGACTGTATTATATTTACATATAGCGCCAAATCATACCCTTAGCATATAATCAGTTATGATTGTATTAGTATTACAGGAAACATCAAAGAATAACGTTGATTTACCACCACATATGACTATTAGTTTCACCTGCAGTCTGGAAACCTGTCTCTGACGTATTATCACTCAGGGCTGTATGAACGTTACTCGATGTTTCTAAATCTACAATTGACACATTACTGACTGTATTAGTTTGAGTTATACTGTCAACGCATTGGTATTAGTTTTTCCGGCATTCCCATTTCATGCATATGACTTAACCATCATTGATTACGTCCGTTTCCAAGCATACCCTTGGCTTTTTTATGTCACTGAGTACTCTATAAGGAGTTGAAGCCAACCTTGACTCACAATCCCTGACTACTTTTTTAGTTGCAATGCAGTGTCGAAGCCAACCTGGACTTACAATCCCTGACTACTTTTTTAGTTGTAATGCAGTGTCGAAGCCAACCTTGACTTACAATCCCTGCCTACATTTTTAGTTGTAATGCAGTGTCGAAGCCAACTTTAACCTACAATCCCTGACTACTTTTTTAGTTGTAATGCAGTGTCGAAGCCAACCTGGACTTACAATCCCTGACTACTTTTTTAGTTGTAATGCAGTGTCGAAGCCAACCTTGACTTACAATCCCTGACTACTTTTTTAGTTGTAATGCAGAGTCCAGGCCTACTCATGTCGTACTATCAGTAAGAACTGTATAAGTTTTCAATCAGTACTAAAACGTACCCTTGACTTATTATCAATGATAATTGTGTTAATTTCTGCTACAAAGCCAGAGCCGACCGTGAACAAATTATGCCTGATTGCTATATTAGTTTTAAATGAAGTATCAAAGTCTATTCTTGACCAAATATCTCTGATGACTTAAAGACTAATATATCATGATTGCATATTTCCCACTGGGGAGAAGTACGTTATTCTTACTTTTAAGATGATCACTTAAATATCTTCATGTGCAATAAATTCCCTCAAGTACACTTTGTCTTTATGGCATGATTTCAGCTGAGGGATGCAATTATCATGCAACTACGTGAGTAATTCGGTGTCATGTTATCCCAATAACCAATTAAAAAGGACAATGAAGTTTATTAAAGACTCGTATTTCCCCCAAAAAAACTAAACAGTATAATGAACTTTATAAAAGACTCGTATTTCAAGAAACAACTAAACAGGACAATGAAGTTTATTAAAGACTCGTATTTCAAAAAACAACCAAACAGGGCAATGAACTTTATTAAAGACTCGTATTTCAAAAAACAACTTTACAGGGCATTGAACTTTATTAAAGACTCGTATTTCAAAAAACAACTAAACAGGACAATGAACTTTATTAAAGACTCGTATTTCAAAAAACAATCAAACAGGACAATGAACTTTATTAAAGACTCGTATTTCAAAAAACAACTAAACAGGACAAAGAAGTTTATTAAAGACTCGTATTTCAAAAAACAACCAAACAGGACAATGAACTTTATTAAAGACTCGTATTTCAAAAAACAACCAAACAGGGCAATGAACTTTATTAAAGACTCGTATTTCAAAATACAACCAAACAGGGTAATGAACTTTATTAAAGACTCGTATTTCAAAAAACAACTTTACAGGGCAATGAACTTTATTAAAGACTCGTATTTCAAAAAACAACCAAACAGGGCAATGAACTTTATTAAAGACTCGTATTTCAAAAAACAACTAAACAGGACAATGAACTTTATTATAGAATCGTATTTCAAAAAACAACTAAACAGGGCAATGAACTTTATTAAAGACTCGTATTTCAAAAAACAACCAAACAGGACAATGAACTTTATTAAAGACTCGTATTTCAAAAAACAACTAAACAGGACAATGAACTTTATTAAAGACTCGTATTTCAAAAAACAACTAAACAGGATAATGAAGTTTATTAAAGACTCGTATTTAAAAAAACAACTAAATAGGACAATAAAGTTTATTAAAGAGTCGTATTTCAAAAAACAACTAAACAGGACAATGAAGTTTATTAAAGACTCGTATTTCAAAAAACAACTAAACAGGACAATGAAGTTTATTAAAGACTCGTATTTCAAAAAACAACTAAACAGGACAATGAAGTTTATTAAAGACTCGTATTTAAAAAAACAACTAAACAGGACAAAGAACTTTATTAAAGACTCGTATTTCAAAAAACAACTAAACAGGTCAATGAAGTTTATTAAAGACTCGTATTTCAAAAAACAACTAAACAGGACAAAGAACTTTATTAAAGACTCGTATTTCAAAAAACAACTAAACAGGACAATGAACTTTTTTAAAGACTCGTATTTAAAAAGAACAACTAAACAGGACAATGAACTTTATTAAAGACTCGTATTTCAAAATGACCACACTATTATGTAATTAAATGATAGAAATGCAAATCAATTAATTTTCTACTTGTGTTATATTTTGAAAGTTGAAAGTTTGCATACTACACATGACATATTACTAGACTAAATAAAATTAGAAATATCTTAATCCATCTAAATGTCGCTAGAACATTTATAGCCTTAGTATAACAACCTATTCTAGTATTTACATTCGTCCGAAAGACTCAGATCTAACATAGTCACACTTCCGGTATTGTTATCCTTGTGCTATGTTTTGCTATGTTTACTTCCTTCAACTAAAATACAAGAACCCGATGATAGGATGATAACAATACAGTGTACACCGGCATGTTCCTCTTACACAGTTGGTCAAAAGTGAAGACAGCACAGATAGCCAAACAAACTGCAACGCTGAAAAGACCCATTAGCCGGAAGTTCATTTTGAGCTTAGATTCGTGTTACAGAGTTGATCGTACGTGAATCAAAGTCTAAGAGAAGAATCAATATTTCACATCAGTGCATTTAATTACGGCCTTCGTTAGTTTCTTCCAGAAATCGTCCAGCTTGTTTACATCTTTATTTCCAGGCCATTCTATCCTTGTCCATTTGTAACATACTTTTCGAAGTGAAGAAGGAAACGATTTGATCTTTATTTGTTCCAAAACCACTATAATAATTGGCTTATGTTGATAGATGGCAATCTCGGACTCAAATTCACACCAGCGACTGCTTGCAAATTCCTTCGAAATAAGAAACAGTACGGCTTTACACGAAGATACAGCTCGAATAATTTCATCAGAGATGCTAGTTCCGACGTCAAAATCTCTGTCTGATATGCACACAAGATTGTCGGCAACATTCAGTTCTCGCTGAAGCCTTGCTTCCAATGCAGGAAAGATGTTTTTCAGTACCGTCTCACTATCGGCAAAACTGTACGCAAGGTATAGTAGAAAATGTTGCTGTGGTGCAACGTTTTCCTCGGCAAAATCTTTGAGTTGCCTCCGAATTCTACGTAAGCGAAGAATATTCTGATAATGGCGACGATAGAAGACAGCACAGATAGCCATAATAACTGGTATGCTGGAAAGACCTAAAAGCCCAATGTAACGTTTCAGCTTACAGTCATAACTGAATGAATCAACTATATTGATATGGCTCGAGAGCGAGATTCCTGTTTTGGTGCAATATACTTCAGTAATATTCACGTTGGGTGCTTTTTGCTTTGATAACCAAACATAAAGATCATTGTTCTCACAACTGCAGTCTAAATGGTTATTTGCCAAGAACGTCATGACAGACCTACTATCTATCAGATTTCGTGCTTCACTATCTAAAGTAGTTATTCGATTATTGCGAATGTTCAAAACACGTAGATTTACCAGATTGCTTGATAACCAGTCGGTTGCACTCAATAGATTGTTTGAAAGATCCAATATTTCCAGCTTAGGATTGTTGGCAAAAATTCCTTTTGGAAGGTAAGAAAACAGATTTGATGAAAGAGTCACATTGTTCAGTTCAGTATTGAATGCAAACAAATCACTTGGAAGATTAACAAGTCCATTTGATGAAAGATCAAGTATCGTAAGGTTTCTGTTTTTCCGCGTTAGATTTCTAAATTCCTCAGGGTAGCTGTTCTCCATTTTAGACAGTTTATTTCCGTTTAAAAGCAATGTTTTCAACGACTTCAGCTCTGAGAAAGCAAGCGGAGAAATATATTCGCAAACGTTCATGGAAAAGTCAAATATTTCTAAATTATGGAGACCTTTTATTTCGAAATCAAATCTTTTATAACAACAATTGGATAAGTGCAGTTCTCTTAAGGGGATTGTCTCTGGCAACGTGCATTTTGAATCTCCACAGACTGCCTTGTTGCATGGTTCGTTGCCGGCAATACTTACAACTTCTAAAGATCTGAATATAAAAGAATCTTGCATAAAACCGAACATTGCGCAGAAAGATGCCTCCTGTTTCTCTTGCGGAATGGTATTCTCACATGTATACTTCCTGTACGATTGAACCAGGGTATTTGGGGCATATAATTTTTTTAGGTTTTTAAAGTTTCTAATGCTGTAATATGTAGACATGTAAACATCGACATTGTTTTGAGAGACATCTATTTCTTCAAGAAACGGAAGAAATTTGACTATATTTGGGCTATTTATGATTTTAATATTAGCGTTTACGGCATGGATAATTTTAAGATTTGTTTTCTCGAAGGATTTGAAGAAAGAATCATTGAGATAGGCACCCTTCAAATTGTTGATACTATTCGCATAAAGCTTCTCCAATTCGGTTCCAGAAACATCAATTATTTTGGCAAGATCATCAAAATTTAAATATCCATTATCACTGACATCCAAGTAACTAAGATGCAGTGGTGATTTCACATTACCTGCATTAAGATTCATTGGTCCCAACCGAAGCACAAGTTTTGTCAGATTAGGCATATTTTCTAAATATGCCATTTCGAAGTTTGCCCTGTACGTATCGTCAGCTTGAAGATTCTGAAGCTGAAGTTCTTGCAGACAATACCAGTTGAACTGGAGAAATTCTTGCAATGGGAAAATTTGAGACCGAAAGCTATTCTTGAATATAATGTCTAATCTTTGAATGGTTGTAACTTCATGTTCAAAGAAATCTTGCCAATTGAGAGGCCTGGTTGTTATGTTGTACGTAATGTTGCAAATAGTAAAATCATTTGTAATATTTGTGCACGGGCAACTCGGATGACATATGGCTCCCGATTGTTTCCCCAGTAGAATCACAACAGCAACAGCCAGACAAAATGTACATCTGAAATGCATGGCTCATCCGGCAAATGAAGATTATCTGGAACAGAGACATAAATACAATTATTATTGAAGACAGAGAAATATTTCGATCAATTCGTAGTTAATTTACACAGGAAAATATGGATCGAGTGTTTTTTCTTGACATAAGACATTTCTTTCTTGTTTTTCATTTTGATAACTACAAATCACCACTTTCGCAAAATAACCTAATTAATAGTTAGGTACCAAAAACCGTTCTTTGTTTTTCAATCTCTAAAGAGCTGTAGTTTGAAATTGAAGGTAGTATATAGTATATGACCATGAAAATTGAAGTTCAGAAAAGGATCATACTGTTGTGACATATGTCACTTGCCTATTGAATCAAACTTGCTCGTGATACTAAATACATATACTAAAAGGAAACTGAAACTGTACAGGACAAGAACGAATTTTGTTCATGATTTCAGCATATTTGCAAAAAACAATTTGCGAAACTTAATGATGTAATATGTTGAAGGTGCAGAAAGAACACGGGATAAAATGATGTTTGCTGTGATGAAAAATCCGGAAAGATGGCCGCCATGGCTTAACTGATCGAGAAAGGCTACTCGTCTACATTGTTGTGTTTCATCATGCATTGGTTGTTCAGTTCGTATATGTTAATTCATCTTGTTTTGGAAACGAGAACAATTATAATTTTTCTCAACTGTTTCGTTCCACTCTTAAGACATCATTTGTGATCGCCAGTCAACCCTCTTATGGACCCTCATTAATTGCATTAAATGACCACACCTTGGCTCTTGATTCCACATTGTGTTCAAGACCCACCGAACTGGGACTACGTTCATCATTACTTAAATGTAAACGGAAGCGAAAAAAGAAACGTTGTCTCAAAGCTGGTCGGCTTAGAACAGAAAGTAGAATTCCAGTTATCTCCCTTTCGTCCATAACAGATAAACAATTTAAAAATTCTGCCGTTAGCTTTGATAATCTGATTCAAATTCCTCTTAAATCGTCAACCGTTGTGTCAGCTGTCCCAGGGATACCACTACGTATTGCATTATTCAACGCTCAGTTAGTAGGATCACCGGAAAAGCGCACAGAAATTGTTAATTTATCAACAACCAGAATATTGACGTCTTCTTCCTGACATAAACTTGGTTACATTCCGCAGGTGATGAATGTAAGTGTGCGGATTTAACACTCAGCGATTACTCCATCAAGTCGTTCCCCGCAATTCTCGCGGTGGTGGAATTGCTGTAATTACAAAGAATTCCGTGATCAAATGCCTTAAGTACAACTCAACCTTCAATTTCTGCCACACGTCGTTTGAACTGGTCCAAACAACGCTCACACTGGAACAAAGGTCAGTCCATTTCTTCTGTCTCTACAGTCCTCCTCCTAGTAGAAAAAACAAGCTCACTAAATCTCTCTTTTTGGAGTAGTTTTCAACTCTTCTAGAGTATGGAAATTTGATTGGTGGCAAACTAATTATTCTTGGAGATTTCAACTTTCACTTTGACTATCCTGGAGACCCATACACGTCAAAACTATTAGATTGCATTTATGTTTTCAATTTTAAACAGTCAGTTAACCAACCTAACCATAAACATGGTCACATTTTAGACTGGTTTCTTTATAGATCTGATGATAATATTCTGCAATCAACCCTTGTATCCCATGAACTTGCATTGGATCGCCTATGCATTTTATGCCATCTCGACGTATCAGTCCCTAACCCTCTACCTCTTCTTGCTACTTAGAAAAACCTCCATATGATAAATATAACCAAATTCACGCATGACATCCACAAAAGCCTAACAACTTTATTACATACAACAGCGGAACAACTTGATAACTGCCTGAGTTCATTGTTTGAAAAACATGCCCCAGCCACCAAATGCAGAGTAGCAATAAAAAAGTGTTCTCCATTGTATAGCAGTGTTAGGGACCAGCTTCGTACTGCTAAAAGACATCGTTGAAAAGCAGAGAGGCTTTGGCTTTCCACCAGAGTCACTATTCACAAACAAATCTATGAAGCCGCTTAGAAGAACGTCACATAGTCCATTTATCCAAATTATCCCACTACAGTACTAAGAGCACGGATAGTTTCAGCTGAAAAGAGATCGAGATAACTAAACAAAGTAATGTCAACGAAAAAATGTATACCACTTCCAACTACCTTCTCTCCAGTGAATCTTCCGGACCAATTTGCAAATTTCTTCCGTGACAAAGTACAAACAATTAGAGATTCGCTCCACAGCACAATTTCAACTGCCTTGTCACCATACAAATCTGATGCGGAATTTGAGCGACAACCATTAGGATCATTTGAACATGTTTCTATTGATTTAGTACGGATAATCGTGATGAAAAGTGTTTGAGACCCAATATTGCCTTGACTAGCTCTTGTTATTAATATATCTCACTGATCCGGTGAATTCCCATGTATTTCTAAACTGCCATTATAAAGCCTTTGCTAAAGAGACCAACACTTGACCATATCCATTTTAAAAACTAACTGCCAGTTTCTAACCTCCGATTCATATAACAAATCGTAGAAAATGTTGTTCTAACTCAACTTGTATCTCATTTCAAACAATCTCTTTAGCAATGCACAGTCTGCATATCACCTTTGCCACAGTACGGAAACTACTGTTCTGACAGTATTTAATGACATTCGCTCTACTTTGGATAGTGGAAAGATTACAGTCGTTACTCTCCTGGATTTCTCTACAGCATTTTACACAATAGACCATGATAATACTTCACCGTTTCCAGCATGTATTCGGCATTCGGATTATAGTCTTACAGTGGTTCAAGTCCAACTTAGTTAACATGACACAAATTATATCCGCAAATGAAATACACTCCAGCCTAGTTAACGTATGTTATGGTGTTCCACAAGGATCTGTTCTTGCACCGATTCTCTTCATTCTATACACGCAGCCGCTCTCAAGTATCATAGATCATCACCCAGTGTCGCACCAATTGTATGCTGATGACACCCAAATATACAAGTCTAGCCACCCAACTGAAGTTGATGCTACCATCCATGGAGTAGAGAGGTGCATTTATAATGTGAAATCATGGATGACATGTAACAAGCTGCAGATGAATGATGATAAAACTGAGGCTATTCTGATCACAACACAAATTCGTTCTCATTCAGCTCGTATACATCAGACAATAAATATCAGCAACACCAACAATAAACTCTCACAGTCAGTACGAAACCTAGGTGTTACTCTTGACAGTACTCTCACATTGCACCAACATGTCATAAACATATGCAAGGCTGCATATCTTGAACTCAGACGCATCAGTTCCATTGGTACATATCTCTCAGTTGATGCCACAAACACACTTGTGTGTTCATTAGTACTTTCAAGACTGGACTATTGTAACTCAAATCTGTCTGGTTCGTCAGAATATTTACTCCGGAAACTTCAAAACGTTCAAAACACAGCTGCATGGATCATCATTAGAGTACCGCGATCAGGGAACGCCTCAGCACTGCTCTGTACCCTATTATGGCTATCAATTCGATGCAGAATCAAACACAAAATTTATTCTATGTGCTATGTTTTATTGACAAACTCCAGTCGAACATATCTATCCATTCTCACCCATGTGCATACACCAGCTAGATACCTACGCTCTTCTTCTGACAATCGTATACTCATTGTTCCCACTGTGAAAACGAAGTCATATGGACAGCGTTCATTTGCATACCAGAGCCCGGCGACTCGGAACGAATTCCCCATTGAAATTAGGCACAATGACACAGTGGTCTATTTGAAGAGTGCTCTTAAAACTCACATGTTTCGACTGCAGCGACCAACATAGAGAAAACTTTTTTTCGTACCTTATATTTATTCAGCATATTTTGATGTTGTCCAATTTCATTGTTTTTGTTATTTGTTTTTTATGTAGTATAGTCATATCATTATAGATGCTGTAAAGCGCTTAGAGCTTCGGAAGATTAGGCGCTATACAAAGTCCTTATTGTTATTAATATTATTTATATCGGTAAACATATGTGGAATGCTGAACTACATTGTAGTTTTACATATAGCAAGCAAGAATCGGAATGAAAAATATGATATGCCTGTGTCATCACTTTGTTACCTATATGAAAGATGATGGCAACAAGAGAAAAGCAAAAAAAAAAGGAAATTAAATTCCGATATGATGTTTCTCTGTGCTGGCATCAATGTACTCATCTTCTCTTTTCTGACTCGTAATACAATCAGCTGTATATAAACTGGAAATAGTCTAACGTAGAGATGCAAACATAAAATATTACTCATTTGTATTCTCCATTTAGGCATTCCTACGCTGTTCCTTTCCAAGCATAGTTCTGTATTGTCAAATAATACATTTTGTTAATTCAATATTGTTCCAAATTGATTTATTGTCAAGTAACCTTGTAGGTTCATTTATCCTTGCCTGTTTCATCTCGAGTCATGTGTTTCGAACCACGGCGTGTTGTATTATGGCAATCACTTAAAGCTAGTGAAGTCTGCATCAATTTCGCTTCTCGTGAAATACTTGGACGTTCTAGTATTTAGCATGCTTGTGAATAATTTTAACCCAGCTGCAGTCTTGTTTGCTTATATCAGAGAATATTCACCGTTTGAAGTCATTTGTATTTTAAACCCCTTCAATAATTTGAGCTTCAGACTCTTTTCTACATCTTATCAATTGGGCATCTAATCCAGTTGCTTTACAAACTGATTCAATGCTTTGTTTATAAATTCCCTCTGTTGAGCAAAATCGTTATAAATGGATCTTGTAAAATGTTCAAAATATTACGTTGCAGTTTAATCCAGCTACGTACACATTTCTGTATTATATTACATCAAATTCCTAATTTACTTATTTCGTCATAGGGTATTGTGTTAATCATTTGACTTTCAAAGATATTGCTTTTTCCATCAATCTTATCTTTTCATCACGTATTAATTTATATGCATATTTTCCACAACACTGGAATGCACCTTTTGTGTGTCTGTCATCAAAATATTACAATTTATTTCCTTATAATTCAGATTGAAATGTAAAAAGGTTTGACCATTCTTGTATCCCATGTAAGCATGTAAATAAAAAAAAAACTAGCTATTGATAATAATTTCATGTAGTATTCGTGATGTACTTTCATCACGTCTTTTAAATATAATGAATTGAACAAAATGCTGTTTGTCAGCTAAGCTGTACAGAGCACGTTTCAGCATTTTCATCTTTTCTGCTTATGACAATATAATTAATTATTACATGTTGGCTTCTTTGACTTGACTGTGTCGCTGCACTGCGCGCCAGTCAAGTCTGAGTAGCTTCGCCATCCGTAAATAGGTATATATTAGAATGAGCACAAACATCAGACTGACCTAGTTTCAGTCATTGTTATTTTCGAAGCTTCGAGGATCATACATTTTGATTTTGTGTGCCATCTTTTAGTGAACAACATAAGCAAGAGGGATAAGATCCTTTCGACATATAAACTAATTATGAGCTGTGTCAGTTCCTTAAATAAACCCGTGTAACAAAGACACTTTTACATTTCATTAATTGTTGAGTGTTGGAAAGTAAATAAAGCTGAATCATTAATTTTTGTGTTTTAACCAGGGTTGGATATGAAATCTATTCTGACAAAATGAAAGGGCATATTCCTCCATTGCTGCTCTTTGGTCTTTTTTGCATCTTGGGTTCTATTTTTTCCATCAAAGTCATACACAGTAAATAATACTTGCTTTGGATATAGTATTATGCATGGCAATAGATAATAACCGGATTAGACTTGAGAGTTTAGAATGACTCTTGTCACATAAGGTGTGCATGTGTCTCCGCATATTGTTATTTATCTACTCTGTGTGTGTGTGTGTGTGTGTGTGTGATTTATATTGTAGCTAACAATGTTATATCGCTACGTTAAAGACGGTGTGGCAGTTTATATTGATACCTTGAAATCAGGCATCTTGCCGCAGACATGTGGCATTATGTTCCCACCCAATCATATTTTCCTGACATGAGGCCGGCCAGTCATAACACTAAATTCTTAATGCTGAGCGCTATGTGAGGCAGCTGCTTGCACCAATTTGCATCAGTTATTGGTATATTTTTGCCGGGGTTTGAATCTGCGATCTGCCGCATCCGAGGCAGACGCTATGACCACTTAGACTCCAAGAGCTGATGTTATTTATGGTAGACCATTGCGCAATTTTAGATCGTAGATTTAAATTATGGTAGTACTAAAACGCAATATCTGAATCTGTTCAGGGCAATGTAACGTATATAATCCGTATCAAGTAACACTGGAAACATTTAATTGTTTAAAATTCATTTTGTCAACATTTTGCTTTGATAACCCAAAACAGATAAAAATTTGTATAATGCATGCAAAGATATCACTTAATGAATAACACTGATAAAAATTGATCAGTTAGATATGAATTATTATGACATAAGTAGTTAAAATAATTGTGAAGAGGAAATGGTTTTAATGACAAGAGTTATTTGTAATAATTTTAATTATGATTGTTTAATCGGTAATTAATCAAGAAACCGTTTACAAAACAATCAAATGTGAGAGAACTTCAAAAAATAATGTACTGATTTATCTTACCTAAAAGATTGTGACCGGTGTCTGTTATATAGAATGGTTCAAAATCCTTGGAAATTCTTCAAAATTGTACAACCCTTTCAACATTACTTGACGAGAGCCTTCAATGCTTCCGCTACAAGTTTGGTCTTACTGAAACATGCGAACTAAACAGGTATTTAAGAGCCTTTTAAATTCAGGTAAAAGTTGTACTACTTGTTTTTTTTGGTACCCTAATAAAGGTGGATATACCGCTTTTAACTGGTTTAAGTCCTGTCTGGGGATCAATTAATTGCTGTTATTATTTTTCTGACGCAGACAAAATCTCCACCCATTATCCTGCAAAATGAAAAGAAACTAACACGCCATAGATCATTATGAAATTTTACCTTGTCCATGACATGACTGTAGCGTAACGATGATAATGCATTTATATTCATGCAATGTCCTTTCATAATTATTACAATTGTTAAAGCAATCTATTACGTCGCATATCGCCAATCAACAGAATGAGGATACATTTATACAGCCATGGGTAAAAATTGGTTATATATATATATATATATATATATATATATATATATATATATATATATATATATATATATATATATAATCATATAGAACAAAAGATATAAAATAAAATTATCGTAAATAGAATAAGAAAATACACTAACTGGATTGAATTCCTATAGCAGATTTATTTATTGTTATTTACTTATGACAATAATTATTCATTATTAAAAAGTCATAAACTGATCAAACGTTTAGGTCCGACTGTTATATAATAATAATAATAATAATAATAATAATAATAATAATAATAATAATAAGGACTTTGTATAGCGCCTAATCTTTAGAAGCTCTCAGCGATTTACACCTATTTTTGATGATATGACTAAACTACAGAAAAACAATCGAGAAAAACAATGACATTGGAAAACATAAAAACATGCTGAGAACATAGAAGATACAAAACATTATTTGGTCTCTAAGGTTGTTCTTACAGTCGAAAAAGGTGAGTTTTAAGAGCACTCTTAAAGTGACCACGGTGTCTTTGTGTCTAATTTCAATGGGCAATTCGTTCCACATCGCCGAAACTGGTAGGCAAATGAACTTTGTCAATATGTATTAATTTGTACAATGGAACATTGAGTATACGATTGTCAGAAGAGGAGCGTAAGTATCTTGCTGGTGCATACACATGGGTGAGGCCGGATAGGTATGTTGGACTAGAGTCTGTCAGCCAAACATAGCACAGAGAATAAATTTGTGTTTGATTCTTTATATAATGGATAGACGATGTAGGGTACAGAGCAGTGGTGAGGTGTGCACCAATCGTGGTACTCTACAGATGATCAATATTGTGAAGAACTAGACAGAATTGAGTTACAATAGTCCAGTATTGAAAGTACTACTGAACACACGTGTCTTAGTGGTATCAACTAATTACGAATGTAACTGTCGCGTCTCAGTTCAAATTATGCAGCCTTGAATATGTTCAAGACATGTTGGAGCAATGTCAAAGTACTGTCTAGAGAAACACCTGGGTTTCGTACTGACAGTGATAATTTAGTGTTGGTGTTTCTGTTAGTAATTGTCTGGCGTAAAGTATGTGAATGAGAAAGTCTTTGTGTTGTGATCAGAATAGCCTCAGTTTTATCATCATTCATCTGCAGCTTGTTACATGTCATCCATGATTTCACATCAGAAATGCACCTCTGTACTCCATGGATGGTAGCATCAACTTCATTTAGGTGGCTAGACTTGTATATTTGGCTGTCACCAGCGTACAATTGCTGAGACACTGGGTGATGCTCTATGACACTTAAGAGTGGCTGAGTGTATATAATGAAGAGAACGGGTCCAAGAACAAACAACTTATATCAACTGGACTGGAATGTATTCCAGTTGCAGATACAATTTGTGTCCTGTTGACTAATTACAACTTCAACCACTGTAAGGCTGTATTGTTAATGCCAAATACATGACAAGACGGTGAAATAATATATCATGGTCTTTTGTGTCACATACTGCAGTCAAATAAAGGCGGGTGAAGATTGTAATCTTTCCAATATCCAAAGCGGAGAAAATGTCATATAAATACTGTCAGAAAAGTAGTTTGCGTGCTGTGCCAAGGGCGATATGCATACTGTACATTTGCTAAAAAGACTGTTTGAATTTTAGTGAGATACATGTTGGGTTATAACAACCTTTGCTAAGATTTTTTTATATCAATAGGAGATTAGAAACTGGG
Organism: Unio pictorum; assembly: GCA_030141615.1. Taxonomy (NCBI): domain Eukaryota; kingdom Metazoa; phylum Mollusca; class Bivalvia; order Unionida; family Unionidae; genus Unio; species Unio pictorum. The sequence goes on along the minus strand of JARLTB010000116.1, from coordinate 2,203,325 downwards.
CGGTATTTCTTTAAATCGTTACCGTTCAGTGTTGGTTTCTTCGGCAGAGGCTTTACGATGGCAGTTTTCAAAAATGATTGGAATTCCCCGATGAGAGAGAGAGAGAGAGAGAGATATTAATAACATCATTTAGTGAAGGCAATATTGTGTTTAGGCCCTAAAGCAGCCAGTGATGTCGGAATTGGATTAAGTTCACAAGACTTTGGTGCACTCTACATCACGAATTTCCGTACTAAATCAATAGAGACAGGTTAAAATGCTCCTAATGGTTGTCGCTAAAATTCTGTATTATACCTGTATGGTGACGAGTCAGCTGCAATTGTGTTGTCAAGCGAATTTCTAATGGTTTGTTCTTTGTCACAGAAGAAATTTGCAAATTGGACCGGAATGTCTACTGGAGGTATTTGGAAGTGGTATATTGTTCCTTAACATTAGTTTGTTAGTTATCTCAAAGAGCTATTTGCAGCTGGAACTCTCCGTGATATTAGTACTGTAGTGGGATAATTTTGCTAAATGTACTATGTTTGTGACGTTCTTCTTAGCGGTTTTAAATCTTTGTTTATGAATAGTGAGTCTGGTGGAAAGCCAAAGCCTCTCTGCTTTTCGGCGATGTCTTTAAGTAGAGCAGCTGGTCTTTAACACTGTTATACCATGGAGAACACTTGTTTATTGATGATCTGCATTTGGTGGCTGGGGCATGTATTTCAAGCAATGAACGCAATATATAACATAATGTTGTTTCTACAAAACATGCAAACAATTATATTTATATTAGTTACCCTCCATACATTGTCGATTTGGCGAACTAGGTGACGCATTAAGAGCAATTGGTATTATTGAATATATAGAACACGATTATTAAGGGCAGTTAATGTTATGAGATAATTAAAAATGTTACATTTATGGCAAACAGGCTTGTAGGATAGTCGAAAACAAAACATTATTAGGAATTATTCATTTGGAATACATTAAATGAAATTGTTTATTGTGTACAATGATGACAAAAAATTTTCTTCGGAGATTGTTTGTATCCATTATAGTATATCATGCAATTGGATGTTCACAAACAAATAATGAATGAAACAATTTCAAGGTCAATTTAAACGCGGACATGGGTAATGTACATCTGTTTCATAGTAAAAATACATAATATAACTCTTTACCACATCTCTGCTTATTGTTGTCTGTAGATTGAGCCACCCGTTCAATCATGACTTTTTAATGTAGTGTAATGTTCATTCCGACATTCTCTATCACTCATGCAGAGTTACCGTCTGAGACAAATACTATACCTCTTTAAGACAATGCTCATGATTATATGTAATATATATAATGTAAAGTACCGATTGTAACCGTCAACAGAATCGCAATCATGCCTGAAATGTTTGATGTAATCTGGCATTGGCGAGTGTAGATGGCAAACCGAAATTAGGCGATATGTTCCACTTTGGGTAAAATTTTCGTAATCGAAACAACGAGAAAGTTTTCCAGCACTCACAGCGCAAGAATAAACAAAATTAGAGGCACAATTAAACTCACTTTCATTGAAGTCTGTTGTTTAAGGATGTCAATATAGACCTTGCCAAGTTTTTTGAGTTTTTATAGATGAGGCATTATTCAAATGCCTCATTATTATTATTATTATTATTATTATTATTATTATTATTATTATTATTATGTAATACTTTGAAGTCTGTTAAAGTGAACTTTCATTTTGCTATATCACATCAGCTAGCATCTTTATTGCATCACTCAATGTAAGATATGTGGGGAAAGAAAATAAACTTCTCTTCACTTTTACATGAACACGTCCATTCACAAGACATAAAGATCAATTTGGAGCATGCTATGCGCAAAATAAATTTGTAAAAATGTTATGAACATTGTTGAAATATTGTCTGAACATCTTTTAGCAGATGTAGTAAAAACAACCGTTAAATGGAGAGAAAAATCCATGACATTGGAACGCTTCTTACATTACATGTATATAAAAATATAATATGCACATTTGTGAAAAAAGAAATATTAAGATATTGAGATACTTATGACGTTAAGTGTAATCATTTTGGTGTTGTTACTCGTGTTTCCAATTTATTTGTGGCAACTGTCCAGTGTTTCAAATATCATGATAAATATATAAACTAACACGGTTAATTAACAGTCTTTGGACGGGACAACATTATTGCAATATAACATAACAAAAATCGGGATGATCAAGCTTAAAATAAACTTTTACCGTAACAAATACGAATGTTTAACAAAAATATTAAGAGGCCGCCGTTAGTTTTGATTGTGTGACTATTCGTTTGACAGCAAGGAAAACAAATAAAGATAAATGTATGTATATATATTGATCAGAAGCAAAGTGCAGAGGATAGCACGGCAGTGCTGCAATGAATGATGGATGCCGCTCTATCTGAGCATCCATTCAGCAGCAGATATAGGATACATCAGAAACATATACGATGGAATAACGAAAGGAATGGATTCGACGAAGAATGTGATAGCACTACTGAAGTCTTCCACAGGCTATACCATCAACGACAAGAGCAAGCTGATGGAGCGTTGGATGGAGTACTGTTCTATACTGTACTCCACAGAGAAACACGCGATCAACTATGCCCTCGATGTCATTAAAAACCTTCCGCTCATGGTCGAACTGGACGAGAAACCTACTGTGGCAGAAAAAAGAAGGCCTTAAGGAAACTGTCCTTAGGTAAAGCCCCAGGGAATGATGGCATCACATCAGAAGTCATCAAATGCGGCTGAAGCACGCTGCTAATAAACCGTCATGACCTAATTTATCAGTGTTGGGATCAGGGTGCATTGCCTCAGCACATGAGATATACGAAAATCGTAACCCTATACAAGAACATCAACTGAGAGGGTGAACAGAAAACATTTTAGAGGCGTCTTTTTGTTAAACTAATACCTCCTAAGAAACCCCAAAAAAAAAAATGACAAAGAAACGTGAATCAAAACTTCTTTCCAACCGAGAGGATCTCTCCATGAGTCTCTTACAGGTTACTGTTTTTGTCATTGTTGTTTCTGAAAATGTAGGCTGTAGTTTTTTACTTTTGACGCATATACGAATTATATAACTATTATATCAATAATGGCAAACATCGGATAACCATATTCCGCTAGATGAGCTCGAATGCGAGTAGAAGCAATAAAAATCGTCTTCCCGTACGAGATCCTGTCAGAGAAAAATTACAAGCACGCCATGAGGCTCAAGCTGATTTTGCTACAGCTATAGAACAATTATTTAAACTTAAAATATCGCTGCGGCTACAACAGCATTACGAGGTGTTATCGAGACATTACTAAAGCAAGTTAACGAATCTGTAGAGTCTACCAATAAAACACGTGCTGAAATCGAGGATGTTAAAAATATTGTTCATTATCTAAATCCAGAATTAAAAACCAGATATTTTACTCAGCAAGGCTATAGAGAAGTTATGACCGATCCTGTTAAGGCTGCTGCGACGGGATCATAATTATGGCATCTGCTTCTAATACCAGAATTTTATTACACTCCTGAAAAAGAGTAGACAGCCGGGTATTTCGTAATTACAATAATATATCAAAAATCGCAAAATTATATAAACGCGAATATGACGATTTTGTTTAAAAAGTAAATGAAATAAAAAATTAGATTCAAAGTCAACAAGGCAGCGATTTGGATCACGAAGACAACTACCACCTGAAGGTGTAACTGGAACTGGATTTTTTACAGGAAGTGGTTTTGTTACTGCATGTCCCAGTAACGTTCTTTCTGACGTGCAACGGTTACAAATTTTAATTAGGGATGGACAAGCCAGTAATAACTCTCCGGAAAGAATTAATGAAGCCGCTGCTATTTGTCAAAGATTTTATCAAGGTGGTATAATTAATATTAACGTTTATCGGGAATTTAATGACGAAATCGTGGACAGATACATAAGGAACAAATTGATAAAGGAATAACTAACAATATTCGAGATCGTACACGACTCTCATCGCAATGTCCATATGTTTAGAATAATCAACTTAGGATATCCCGTTTTCGCGGCGTATTATAGGGATGTATTCGCTAATGTTATTCAGTGATTGTTTACAAAGATAGCTCCAGTAATAAGCCCAATTGCAAAACAACTAGTAATGAAAGCTATGGATCAATGACATTTATCAATTATCAATGACAGATATGGATCAATGACAGTTATCAATTAGTAATGACAGCTATGAATCAATGACAGTTATCAATTAGCAATGACAGCTATGGATCAATGACAGTTATCAATTATCAATGACAGCTATAGATCAATGACAGTTATCAATTAGCAATGACAGCTATGGATCAATGACATTTATCAATTATCAATGACAGCTATGGATAAATGACAGTTATCAATAATCAATGACAGCTATGGATCAATGACAGTTATGAATTAGCAATGACAGCTATGGATCAATGACAGTTATCAATTAGCAATAACAGATATTGATGTTGTTCTCAACAAAGATTCTGGTACAATCAGTGATGTTGCTTGTAAGGCGCTCTCAGCAATCACAGGCAGAGTGGTATGTTTAATACGTAGACCACCAGAACCAGTGAAATTACCGAACGCTGAAGTGAAGTCGGCAAATGTCAGTAAAATATTAAATCTGTAAGAGTGATATAGAATGGCCTGAAATTCCACCACCTGTTTATCAAGGGCCGCAAAGACCAAACCTAGGTGATTTTACCACAGACGTGAAAACGTTTATAACAGAACCAGAGTACAGAAATAATCTTTCCAATGATTATTTAGAGAATAATTATGGTAATTCATTAAGATTGTTTTATAAGTTATTAAACACCGACTAGCCTGACTATCCGAGATGAATATTTTACAGTTTCTTTCAAAAAAAAATAAATTACTTCTGAACTCACACACGTATTTGATAAACTAAAGAATTTATTTGCGAGTATTACGCAGTATTATTCTGATGGCCTAAAACAACATATTATCGAAACAAATTCCTCATTTAAATCAAATCATAGACGATATCCAGCATTTTAATCGCAAAATTCGTGACATGGTACTTAATGAAGAGTATAATAATAATAATAAGGACTTTGTATAGCGCCTAATCTTTCGAAGCTCAATTCAAGATATGCATCCTTGCATATGTTCGTAACATGTTGGTGCAATGTGAAAGTACTGTCTGGAGTAACGCCTTGGTTCCGTACTGACTGTGAGAATTTAATGTTGGTTTTGCTTATATTTATTGCCTGAAGTAAAGGATGTGAATGAGAAAGTCTTTATGTTGTGATCAGAATAGCCTCAGTTTTATCATCATTCATCTGCAGCTTGTTACATGTCATCCATGATTCACATCATAAATGCACCTCTCTACTCCATGGATGGTAGCATCAACATCAGTTGGGTGGCTAGACTTGTATATTTGGATGTCATCAGCATACATTTGGTGCGACACTGGGTGATGATCTATGACACTTGAGAGCGGCTGAGTATACAGAATGAAGAGAACAGGTCCAAGAACAGATCCCTGTGAAACACGACAACATACATCAACTCGGCTGGAGTGTATTCCATTTGCAGATATAATTTGTGTCCTGTTGACTAAGTAGGACTTGAACCACTGTAAGGCTATATTCTGAATGCCAAATACATGCTGGAGACGGTCATGGTCATGGTCAATTGTGTCACATGCTGCAGATAAATCCAGGAGAGTGAGGACTGTAATCTTTCCACTATCCAAAGCAGAGAGAATGTCACTAAATACTTTCAGAAGAGTAGTTTCCGTACTGTGGCAAGGGCGATATGCAGACTGTGCATTGCCAAAAGACTGTTTAAATTCAAGTGAGATACAAGTTGAGTTAGAAAAACCTTTACTAAGATTTTTTTATATGAATGGGAGATTAGAAACTGGGCGGTAGTTCTTTAATCGTTATGGTCCAGTGTTGGTTTCTTCAGCAGTGGCTTTACGATGGCAGTTTTAAAAAATGATGGGAATTCCCCTGATTAGAGAGAGATATTCATAACATCAGTTAGTGAAGGCAATATTGGGTCTAAGCACTCAAGCAGAAGTGATGTCGAAATTGGATCAAGTTCACAAGACTTTGGTGCACTTTTCATCACTAAATCAATAGAAATAGGTTCAAATGCTCTTAACGGTTGTCGCTGAAATTCTGCATCATAACTGTCTAGTAGAGAGAAGCTTGTTGGAAGTGGTGTACATTTGTTCCTTGACATTAGTTTGTTAGTTATCTCGAAGAGCTCTTTGCAGCTGGAACTCTCCGTGATCTTAGTACTGTAGTGGGATGATTTGGCTAAATGGAGTATGTTTGTGACATTATTCTTAGCGGCTTCGTAGATTTGTTTATGAATAGTGAGTCGGGTGGTAAGCCAAAGCCTCTCTGCTTTTCCGCGATGTATTTTAGCAGTACGAAGCTGGTCCCTAACACTGCTATACCATGGAGAACACATATTTGTGAGACTCTGCATTTGGTGGCTGGGGCATGTTTTTCAAGCAATGAACGCAGGTAGTTTTCAAGTTTATCCGCTGTTGAATGCAAGAAAGTTGTTAGGTTTTCTTGGATGTTATGCATACATTTGGTTCTATGTATCATACGGAGGTTTCTCTTAGTAGCAAATAGAGGTGGAGGGTTACGGACTGATACGTTGAGATGGCATACAATGCAGAGGTGATCCGATGAAAGTTCGTTTGATACAAGGGTGGTTTGCAGAATATTATCATCAGGTCTATAACAAAACCAGTCTAAAATGTGACCAAGTTTATGGGTAGGTTGGTTAACTGTTTAAGATTGAAAACATGAATGGAATATAGGAGTTTTGACAAGTATGGTTTACCAGGACAGTCAAAGTGAAAGTTGAAATCTCCAAGAATAATTAGGTTGCCACCTATCAAATTTCCATACTCTAGAAGATTTGGAAACTGCTCCAAAAAGATTGACTCAGTCAGCTTGTTTTTCTACTAAGAGGAGGACGGTAGAGACAGAAAAAAATGGAATGACCTTTGTTCCAGTGTGAGTGCTGTTTTGACTAGTTCAAACGATGTGTGGCAGAATTTGAAGGTTGTGTTGTACTTAAGGCATTTGATCATGGAATTCTTTGTAATTACAGGAATTCCACCTCCGCGAGAGTTGCGGGGTAACGACTTGATGGAGTAATCGCTGGGTGTTAGTATCATAAACTTTATGAAACCAGAGAACCATCGCATTATGTTTTTCTTGATTATTTTAAAATAACCGAACAATCGTTACTGACATTTGTAATACCAACACTGTAAACTAAAAAAAAGCACTCAGCGATCTTATCACGAGCACTTTCCTAGAATACTCGCTGCAAAACATAAGAATGACCGATACAGGGTGGGAGACATATATCACCCAGAAAGTAAATATATCTTCTGATGTTGCAGTAAATCTTGTATGTGATGTTATTGACGGAAGCTCCCAAAAAATTCTCAAAAATCTAATCAGGCCCAGCAAGTATACATTTTATATTCGTTTACACCGCAGGTTCCACCCGGATTTATGATTGTACAAGAACCAGTGAATGACTACTATATGCAATCTCAAACTAATTTAATACGAGAATACACTTGAACCCACTGACCAATCTGGTAATTTGATCGATCTCGAGGGGGCGAATTTGCAAATAAGTCTCTATGTTAAATCTAAAATGCGCATTAAAAATATATTTGATTAGTTTTAGTAGTAAATTTAGCAAATAGGTTGGTGTGTGTGTGTGTGTGCACGATTTAAGCAGTAAATAAATATTGACGCACGAAAGAGTGTATCTACATTCACTTCGTTACTCAGAACCCGCCTTGTGTTCTAGGAACCGGGTTTGTCCTTTCGTTTTCAATAATCTTTGTTTCATATTTTGATAATTCCGATCTAATATTTTCAACAGCGGTAAAGTTGAGCACGAATTTATTTAATTCGCTTTTATCCGCTAAAGATGCGTTAACAGTCTGTTGAATGGTTTACCAGGACAGTCTTGGAAACGTTTAAAAGATTATCAAATTAATACTCTGGAAAACTTAGTTTCCTGAAACGAAATTTAATTTTGATAGAAACACCGACGACTTTCCCATAAAAACTAGCGAGGGATAAAAATGTTATTAATACAATTCATGATGCCAAGAAGGAATTTATCAGCGATGGCGAATCTCACGTATGGTCAACATTTCGTATCAATAGTAGTCTTGCTGCTACAATGAAAGACAAAGGGGAGGCAAGTATAATCGCCAAATCTTGATAATTGAAAATATTTTGCACAATGTATTATCGTACCAGAAACAGGAACATATATTATTCGTGCTAAATATGATATTGTCCATTCTAATAAAAAATCCTGTCATTGTAAGTAAATGTTCAAGACCAAGAATACTGACAGGGATTGACAAACCGTATTATGAGCGATCGTATCATGTCACAGAGGATATTTATGGAATTTATCCGATAAATGAAAAACAAATTATTAATAATCTATCACCGATAATATTTGCAGGACTAAAATGTGTCGCTGATTGAGTAACAGAACATTTTATTAATGCGATGCGTGAGGACGGTCTGACAGATCTAAGACGTTAAAAATAAATGAGGTGGCAGAATTGGTAATGGATATCGATGCTACAATAAAGGATGTGGCTGAGCTAGGAACAAAAAATTATAATTCCCAATAACAGCAGTAACGATGACATGATAAGTAGTATACGAATCAAAATATAAATTAAAAAGAGCTCCAATGAATATAGTTGATCACAATGCGCACGCGTAGACTAACGCTGTAACAATATTTCCACGAGATCTAACTGTAAGATTACACATGGAATAGAGATTTGCATTTCTAGAGGATGTACAATCAAGTTGTGTTGATTACGGACCCGGCGGATTATGGAATACTAAATATGATTCTACAGATGTTATTTCGTTTGATATGGTTGCATGTGGTTCGGAACGTTTCCTCTGGAATGGAGACTGTGTAGTTTAACCGATTTGGACATCCCACGATCGAAATAATACTAGTTGTATGCCATAGAAGCATGGACTATGCACACCTCACAATATAAAAGACTGAGAGCTTTCCACGTACATACTCAGGCTCACTTAGAGTGATTGAGTAACACTTAACTAGGTGCTTCAACGTGCCAAGATTCCCTGCGTAGTCACACTTCTGCGCCAATGTCAAATTAGATTGCTGGGACATGTACCTCGGATGAATGACGGACGAATCCCCATAGACTTTATTTATTTGAAACGCCTCTTGCAAAAACTTGATCAGACAACCACATATCCGCTTCAAGGATGTCTGCAATTGCGACATGAAAGCCATTGACATCGTTTTCATCCCCTGGGATGAGTTTCTTCTAGAGAGACATGTCTGGCAAGAAGCTCTCCTCACTGGTTTGAAGGCTGGCGAGGTCAAGCTGCGCTTCCTAGCTGACGAAAAGCGGTCGTGGAAGAAGAAGACGCAGCTCCAACACAAACCAGTCTCAGAATTCAAGTGCTTCAAGAGTAGCTAAAATTGTCACTCCCATGTTGGGCTACACAGCCATTACAGACGCTGCATAAACACCAATCTAGACATATCTCATGAATGCTTCATGAGACTAACGGATGCCAACAACAACGATGTCGATATAATAATTTACTATTGTGTATACAACAGAAACTGTAAACCTTACGGAAGAATGAAAGAGCTTGATACTGGTCGTTGTATAAACTGTGTAATTTAATAGTCTGAATATATTCCGCCACTTAGAAACATACACACTAAGATAGATTGGATTTGCTTTAACGTAACGTATTTTATTGCTCATTGATGATGCAATTGTGCCATCTTTCCTACATCAAACAATTATTACATTCATAATTATATTTTCTTGTTGTTAAGACACCATTAAGTAAAATTATATTCATAAATTGTTACCACGATCAAATCTTACTTGATCAGTTATGATAATATATCACAATGGGATATAACAATTCTGCTTTTGTGTGCAGATATTCGAAGACAAATAGTTAAACTATACTTAAAAGAAAAATGTTAGTAGATATAAATTGTTTGGGACAAAACCCTGTTAAAGCTAATTTCATTGTGTTATCTATTTAGTCTAGATTGTATGCTTTTGTTAAGAAATGCCCGATATGGCCATGTTAGAACTCAATACATTTTATTGTTACCAAGGTGTCGTGTTTCGCGCGTCATAATATTTTTATAAATGTACCTTTTATTTGTATTGCGTGACGCCTTCATTCACGGTAGAAATTAAGTTTCAATGAATATCCATGTTTCTAAAATTACTGGCATAAAAAATAAAGTGCTTCAATTCAAATCCCATAATTACCAAACTGATAGCCATTAAATGACTTCACTGATGTCGCCATAAAGATGTTCAGTCCTAAAGTAAGCGATCACACAAGTTTACATAAGAGTCAAGAAGCCACTTAATTGCATAGTTAGAGTCATTCAATTGACAACAGTGAAAATTGTACAGAGTAAACAAATACATCGCGAATTCTGAAATTATGTCACCAGACCTAATCTACTTATAATACATTATATGATATTTATAGCCAAGCTATAGTACTCGAGACATTCTAGAACACTTATGCAAACTGTACAGAGCGACATTAAAGCAATAAAGTTGTTATCTCTTAAAATAGAATAAACATGTCCCTAATAAATTAGAAAATAGTGTATCTCAAACTTTAGAGTAAGCCTCTGGTTCTAGTCTTGAGTTGCGTTCATTACATGTTATATAGTTTAAATTATGTATTGTATTACCATATAATTGCTACTATGTTTAGATTATTATCATGGGGCCCCGAGTGGCCAAGTGGTCTAAAGCGCTGTCCATAACGGATCACTGCCATCTCACCTCTGTCTGCGTTGGTTCGAGTCTATGATTCGGCTAATGTAGTTATGTGAGAAAGCTTGCCAGTAGCTTTTCGTGGGTCGGTGGTTCTTTCCGATGTTATCTGTATTAGGAATGCATTAATCAACCTAAACTTGTAGAATGCAATCATGAAATGGTATCTGTATTAGGACTGCATTAATCAACCTAAACTTGTGGAATGCAATCCTGAAATGTTATCTGTATTAGGAATGCATTAATCAACCTAAACTTGTAGAATGCAATCATGAAATGTTATCTGTATTAGGAATGCATTAATCAACCTAAACTTGTAGAATGCAATCATGAAATGTTATCTATATTAGGAATGCATTAATCATCCTAAACTTGTAGAATGCAATAATGAAATGTTATCTGTATTAGGAATGCATTAATCAACCTAAACTTGTAGAATGCAATCATGAAATGTTATCTGTATTAGGACTGCATTAATCAACCTAAACTTGTAGAATGCAATCATGAAATGTTGTCTATATTTGGATTGCAGAAACCAACCTATACATGTACAATATAATCATGAAATATAATCTACTATAACATATTTTCACCGCATTAACATAAGTAACAAATACGCGTGACAGCAACATATGTAAGGCCCTAAGGTTTAATTGCGTAATATTCATCCCTGTAATCCTTTTAAAATACCGAATAAATGTATAGCTAGAGGTAGGGGAGTTCTGGAGTTTGTAAATTAAGGCATATCACGATGACGATTATATAATAGTGATGGTTGGTAGTACATCCATTGCATGCATGAACATGTATATAGCATGTACCCTAAATATTTCCTCTATACTGCAGAGTTAAGGACTTTCTGTTTCATATTAAATATAGTTATAATCAAAGTTACGTTCTTAACTCAGGTAACGTACATATTCCGACATGCTTAAACAGAAAAAGGCTCCAAGCTGTTTACCTGTTATTTTGAATAGCCCATTAATGTGATGTGTATTTGTTTATATACGTATTCACTTGTACTTTTGTTTATACTTTCTTTTCTTTAACTATCAACGTTCTCTCTAATCGAATGGTAGATGTGCCCGCTGTATTGTTTAAGCATTATAGTGACTTGATAATTAATGATGGATTTTTCAATTCAGCTGCGTGCAGATGTCTGAACAGCATCGCGTGCGCGTAACTTAGAGGGAACGTTGCAGGTAGTATTGATCCACGCTATAATACATTGTTATGTTTCACTTTGTTCGTATGCTTTGCCAACATCGCTGCCATTCACCTTTTATAAGTAGTCCTTCTATTCTCGTACACGATATGAAATAAGTCATTATGTTTCTCTAATAGCTAATAATCATCAAATGTCATCTACGATCGTCGTGATTTAAACTATTTAAATAAATAATGACATTATTTAAAAGTCGGAATATACTTGTATTTAAGACAGACCATGAACGATCGAGATACAAGCCCACATTTCCTAATTATGCTATTCAATATGTTCTTGTCTTGTAAATCATTATATTATTTCTGCTGTCAAGTTTGAACAAAAACGATAACAGGTGTCTTATCATCGACGGAATAACCTTTGATAATTTTGCAATTAATACAGAAGGTCCTACAGGGTATACAAGGCCGATTCGAAATTGTAATTGTAATACACATTGAAAGCTAACGCTCTTTTGTATTGGTCAAACTGTAATTTTAACACATACAAACGTAATTGCTTTCTTATTGATCAAATGTAAACAAAATAATTCACCATTCGATCCTAATTAATATTCCTGAGTAATGTAAGTCTGCTATGTATAAAAATAACCATTGCTTTGATTGGATGCATCTAAAACCATTTTAATGTATGACGTCATAATGTTCACCCACACGTCATGCATGCGATATGACAGGAAAACCCGGCAACATACAAGAAACTAGCCGCAGTGGCTGATATCAAATTTACATTAAAGTAAAGAAATTTAAAATCCCTGAATTAAAATTTAATTAAAAGGGGGGGGGGGGGGAGGGGAAATTTTATTGCAAACAAATAACTTTGACAACGATCGGTTTTAAAATAGAAAAGCTGTTTTTGTTTATGACAGGAAAAATGATTGATGAATATTTATAATGAATTCTTTAATTTTTTTTTAAGACCAACATGGCGGAAGGCCGAATAATCTTGGTCTCAATACGACAACGAAATATAATTCATCTAGTAAAATCTACAGAATACTAACGGAAACTTGGATGTAGTGAAACCAATTCCTATTCTTTCCTGGAAGAGTATTTTTTCGGCTATTTTTGGACCTAATTTTCCAAATTGTGTAAGAATTGGATCACGTGACATAAAATTAAATGAGTTCATGATGGCTTCTCTGTTCACAGTATCATGTTTCACAATGTTACTGAAATTTGCAACAGTAAAACCACAAACTGAAACGACTGACTTTCCTTACGGGGTTTTATTTCTCTTGCAGTATTGGGACAGGGTTGTTTCTAACTCCGAATGTAACGATTTGAGGTGGTTTCTGGTTTTGTGGGTTTATTGACACATTTCAGCACGTGGTATGGCTGATACTCAAACCTACAAGGACAGAGATGAGATGTAAGTGTTATGTAAAGGCGAGTTCTTTAGACCACTCGGCCATTCTGGGCCTCTAAAGATTGCATGAAGCGGCAGCAATGGAAGTAAACTGGATTATTATTATTATTATTAACGATGCCAAAATTGTCATAAGCACGCCAATATGTACAAACCGTGATTAGAGGCTTAGGTCATTAAAAACTAGAGAGTTTTCTCCCAAAACGAGTACTCTGTAGTCTGAGTCTAAGAACTGGGCATAAATTTAGCCATAGTATGAAAAATGTCACTTCACTGAGGATGTATGTAGTCACGGTATGTAAAATGTAACTACACCGAGTATAAATGTAGTCATGGTATGAACAATGTAACTACACCGAGCATGCATGTAGTCATGGTATGAAAAATGTCACTACACCGATCATAAATGTAGTCATCGTATGAAAAATGTCACTAAACCAAGCATGCATGTCGTCATGGTATAAAAAGAGTCACTACACCGAGCATGCATTTAGTCATGGTATGAAAAGAACAATGCACTACATAAAACTGAGCATAACTCTAGTCATGGTATGAAAACTGTCATAAAACTGAGCATAACTCTAGTCATGGTATGAAAACTGTCATAAAACTGAACATAACTCAAGTCATGGTATGAAAACTGTCATAAAACTGATCATAACTCTAGTCATGGTATGAAAACTGTCATAAAACTGAGCATAACTCTAATCATGGTATGAAAACTGTCATAAAACTGAGCATAACTCTAGTCATGGTATGAAAACTGTCATAAAACTGAGCATAACTCTAGTCATGGTATGAAAACTGTCATAAAACTGAGCATAACTTTAGTCATGGTATGAAAACTGTCACAACACTGAGAATATATTTAGCATGGTATGAAAACGCTTCACTCAACTGAGTGTTTTTGTGTATGTGTGTGTTTTGTTTGTTTGTTTGTTTGATTAGGATTTTTAACGTAGCTTTAACAATTTTTCAGTCATATCGCTACGATGTCAGCAGTGAGGCAGTTTATAGTGATGTATAGCACTGGGGCATTTTGCCGCAGATATGTAGCATGATGTCCTACCCAGTCACATTATCTTGATACAAGGCCGACCACTCCTAACACTAACATCTTAATACTGAGCGTCAAGCGAGGCAGCTGTTAGTACCACTTTTGTAACTCTTTGGTATGACTCGGCCGGGGATTGAACTCACGACCTCCCGCCTCTGCGGCGGACACTCTAACCACTAGGCCACCAGAGCGATGTTTTGGATTGTTAATGTAGCTTTAGCAATTGTTCAGTCACATCAGTACATTGTCTGCAGGGTGGCAGTTTTTAGTGATATCTGGATCTGTCAGGGACGTCAATTAAATTTGCCAGGAGGGGTGCGGAAAACGTGGCAAAAAACTATGGGCTTGCAAATTGTCGTATACTGGCTATAACAATTTTACAGCACATACAAATTCCCTCTGTCCCTCCCCTCCCAAATCACGTCCCTGGGTCTTGATGCTCAACATGGAATCATTGTTTTCTATCTTTTGTAGCAGCAGAGAGGGTGAATCCTACAACGTTTTTAGACAAAATTTGATTGAAATCCTAAAACGATCCGTCCTATAATCTCATTTTAACCAAAAAAAGGGCGAATCCTACAACGTTTTCAGACAAAAAAAATTGATTGAATCCTTAAAACGATCCGTAGGATTTCGTTGAAATCTTAAAAATCTACGAAATCTCATTTTAACTAAAAAAATGAAAACGAAGATTTTTACGATTTTTTAATCAATTTTGGTCGCAACTTGTTGTCATCCACCCTCTCTGCTGCTTAGTGATTTCATCACTGGGTTGACAAAAAATAATAAATGATTTTAACCAGTCTTTATGATGGAAGTCTTTAGGACGAAAATCATTTATGATCTCACAAACAAAGTAATCACTAACACCTCTTCTTGTAAATCAATCAGATTATTAGATTGGTCTGTGAGTTTGAAATTAATTCTTGTTAATGAATCATTATGGCATCGCATGTAGACAGGATTAATTGGGTTTTCAATAATTAAAAATCCTGGAGGAGCTGTTGGTGCAAACGAATAAAGAATATATCCTTGCTGAGCTTGATTTGATCGTTCGAGATTAATTTGATAGCTTCCTTCAATAACATCACATACTAAATTGAGTGCAATCACTGAGGATATATTTACGTTGAACGGAGCGATATGCCTACCGCCACCGTCTGGGTCATTATTGTGTTTGAGGATTTTTATTTCCGGTGATGATGTTTTTTTCCATGCATCATGAATTATTTTAAAACCAACATCGATGGCATCACTGAGAGATTTTTGTAGTTCTGAGATATTATATCCTGGTAGTTTAAACTCACGAATATCTTTGACGGGGATTTTATAGATCAGTGCAAATTCTGTTCTCGATAAGGGATTATCGTCATCTAATATATCCTGAATAATTTTTAGGTTAAATGTTTCCATATCGTTGATAATTTTATTGCATGTTTCTACGACGCTGATAAATTCATCTCGGGTGAGAGAGCCGGATTTGAGAGATATTAACAACAGCGAAAAATCATTATTCATTGCTGTGAAATTTTCATCGATTTTAAGATCGTCAGCAACAAGAAATTTCCCTCCCCCAACATTATCGTGAAAGATCTTAAAAAAATCTCTAGTGATTGTGCGATCTTGATAACTCTTTATTGGATTATCAGATTTTATTCTGTCGGTGATATAATCAGTTTTTTGTGGTTCTGGTAAATCAACGGTTTTTCCCCCTGGTGGTAATTCAGGCCATCCTAATACGGTTCTAATAGAACTCTGATAGATATCTACGACGTATTCTTCTGAGTTTATCTCAATTGCGGATGATAGCGTCGGCTCATGAACTGTTATAGCAATTTTTGACTCTACTCCAGTAATCGATTTTATTCTACGCGCGAATTCATTATTGATTTGTTCGATTTGGTATGATCCGGTTGGTATGGAAACAACGTTCCAGTCTGGAGTCCCGTCATCTTTATTCTTATTTGCAAATACCAGTGAATTATTCGGTTGTTGACCACCAAATGATTTTGATCTGATATTAGGCCAACTGTGATACACTCGTAATTTTGCTAGCGCTATCTCCTTCACGGGGACTGGGCTAGGGAAATTCACACTGAATTCTGGATTCGTTGATGTTATTGATATCATGCTTGTTTGTACTGGGTTCGTGTTCTCCACTATTCGTTGAAGTAATTCCTGCGGTGTTGTCATTGTTATTATACTCATGATTTATTTCTAATTTTGGTATCGAGGAATCATAAATACTGACCATCACTGAGAACTCACAATCTGGTATGGTTGATATTATTGAGATCATTTTGTTTTTTGGGTTCGTGTTTTCTAATTCCATCGATGTTGTCATTGTTATTATATTCATGTTGTCGCTCTAATTTCGATATCGCGGAATCAAAAATACTGACCATCTCTGAGAATTCACTATCTGATATAATTGTATTATCGAGTGACGACGATATCATCAGGGATAACTGCGAATATGCGGTTGATGCAATATGAAATTGAAGTAAGTAATTCTGCAGTTTACTCTGGCTGCATGATGATATCTTTTTTGCTATCCCGGTTGATATACCCCCGATTGTAGCCACCGCAGAAATGCAAATTGGAACTACGACCGGGGCAATCATTGTAACCGATGCAAGTATTATTCCGGCGCCAGTGAGAACGCTTGACACCGAGTATATAATAATATCAATTGCAGTGATTTTTCGTCGGTATTTTTTTATTTTTATTTGATACTCCTCGGCGAGGGTTTTGAGTCTAGTCTGAAATTCTCTGACCTGATCATAGCGACATTGCGTTGATGAAATCATTGTTATTTTAAAAACGCTAGCGTTTTCAATTGTGAAATCCTTTCAATTTAGTTATTTACTTAAATCCGCTACGAATTCAACATACCAGGTTACTGAAACCCCAATCAAATTTTTATCAGTAGCTGTGATTGTGAACTTTTCAGTTGTATCCTTGTCGATGATCGTTGAAATCGTATTATTGACCCCGGATGAACTGGACGATGAAATATTAAATTGACTCAATGGTGTTACTAGTGTTAATCGATAAATACCCTTAACGGTTGCAGTGATATCTAATTTGTTGTTTGCAGGTGTCCACTCAAATGATCCGTGTTGGATTGTATATACTACGTTGTTGGTTTTCTCATGAGGAATTTTTGTTTTTTCAATGATTTTTATCATCCTCGAAAAATCACCTTTGACGGCTTCGATGAAGTTTTTCGTCTCATCGATGGATTTTTTAATATCAGGGAGTTTTATTTCTATTTTATCCAACTGGGTTCCAATAAATTTATCAATGATATTTCTACGAAAAACTGAAAACTGTTTTCCGTTTTCTTCAATTCTAGATTCAAGTGTTGTTAGTACAAACAGAGAATTGTTTAACTCATCGTTGATAGTTTTTAATCGATCTGTAATCGTCGAAACGATTACACCCGGTTTGAGTTTACCCTGATCGGAAAATAACGCAACGGTGTTCTCGATTGCGTTTTGTTGTTTAACCAAAATATCATCCAGAGAAATATTACTGGTTTTCAATTTACCCTGTTTGTCTTGAAATACAACTATTTCATTAGGATCAACATTTGTTAAGTTCAACGTCTCAGCTATTTCATCTTTGATTAGTTTTTTTACATCCTTGACAGAATCAGGTGGTGCAGTGCCATCGGGTTTGGGTTTCAAAGATCTCCCCCAAATATCAATCATGTTATTGTAAAACTCTTTCTCTCTCTAAAAAGCGATTACTAGTGTATTCATTCACGACAACATGTGGTGGTTTTCCGCTTGGGTTACTCAAGGAGTTAGAAATAGCGTTAAGGACATTTAATACTTCGCTGCCACATATTGGTGGGTCATTCATTTGTTGTGTTGGTAGCGTAGAATACCAAGTCTTCATTGGAAGGGTTTTTATATAACGCAAAAACTCTTTTGGTGGGGCTAATCCATATGAATCGAAATAGACAATCCCACGTGGATCAATAGCGTATGCAACCCAGTGAGTTCCAGGTCCGGTGCTGTTATCTAAATTAATAATACCGGTTTCAACGCTGTTTGGTTGATGTGGTAATTGATCTTTCATAAAGACACCTCTGAAGTTTTTAATCGCGAGTTTTTTAGCAGCATCGAGTAAATCAAAATTGGACATTGGAACCATAGGTTCCTCAATTAATAAATCGTTCCTGGTAGTCTTAGACCCTTTCCGCTGTACCACGAATACGGGGTTCCTGGTAGTCTTAGACCCAATCCGTGAACGGATCGTCCCTTTTTTTTATATCCTTTCCCAGTTGCCTTCTTTAGTGCCATTCCTGCTGCAGTACCAACGGCTCCTAACGCTGCCGCTTTAGCCACCGCTGGGGCTGCTGCTGCAATCAATGCTGGAATCGCAGCTAACAACGGAAATATACCGCCTGTTTTAATCATATTTTTGATAGCAGCCGCAGAGAGAGTAATCTGAACACCTTTTTTGGCTGCAAGTGCATCATTGAAATGTTTCACCTGACGAGTTGTCAGCGATAGTTTATTTGCACCACCAGTCATTTGGTTGGGTTTCAACGTGATTGTGGTTCCACATTTTTTAGCTGATTCCGATTGCAATTTTTTTAATTGACCGGGAGTTAACGCAACACTAATAACACTATATGACATTATACATAATAGATTGATTCTAAATCGAGAAAATCGTTTACGATTTCAATTACATGTTTTTGAAAATCAAAGATTTTCTACTGGGGCATCTACCACTCTCATTCTTCCACCAACACCTTCAAGTAGCATTGATTTATCACTGAGAATGACAGCAACCGCTCTATAATCAGCAATAGCACCACGAGTCACATTAGCTCTAAAATGTATATCAACGACAGATTGTCTCATCAAATCGAGATGTTCCAGTGAGAAGTAATAGATCGGATACAGATTTTTAAAGTCGTATTGTGATATTTGCAAACCAGTATCCACATTTTGGTCGCGTGCCATAAATGACAACAGACGATGATAAACTCGTGCGATATGATTTTCTGTGTAATTAAGTTGTATATCCTCGGATGGTTCCTGTTGGCCGTTTATTCTCAGTGAGACGTCTTTCACACCTAATTGATCAAATATCATATGGCTGAAGAGTTGATTGCCAACTCGTGAGTTATCCTGTAACGCAATAAATATATGACGTGGCGCAGAAACACCTTGTTTTGATGCTAGATTCCACGTGAATAACCCGTTGATATTTGATTGTTTAACATCTGTACTCACGATTAGCCAACTCAACAACGACTTTCCTCCTTGGTCCATAAATGATAGCAATCGTTCTTCTGCGGTGATTGCTGGAGTCAACACTGGCATCCACAATGATATTTTTGTTAAATTGACTTTACCGGCATCAGTATTTGGATTTGCATTGTCTGCTGGAATCCTCCAGATTGCGTCATTATCATCACTCTTTCGTACAAGCGATACTGTATGCTTCGCTCCATAGATAACTTTTCTGACGTTTCTACAGAATCCAAATATATGATGCAGTGGAATCGCGCATGAAAATGATTTACGCCCTACTCCCAACATTGAGTTTCGTGTTGCAGCTCCTAGATTGAAATTAGCATCGTTGTTTATAATCATATCTTCGGCATCAATATTAGCGGTGCCAGCATTATTCTTTGGTCGTCTTACAACAAATGGATTTCCTCCAGCGGTATTCTTACCATCTTTTGCAAACATCATAGAGGGTCCTGCTGATCTTGTATAATCATCAGAATATCTCGCTAACCCGATTATTGTTGTAGCCACATCAACATCGCGATCTATCGACTCGATTTCTTTTCCATCAATGAGATATCTAGCACTCTCAAATAGCGCCATGATACCATTATTGACAAAACCGACTTGAGTACCAGCTGGATACGGTGCTGGTACAGCAGGAGTATCAGCAGCTGTTACAAGTTCTCCTTCTACTTCAATAAACGCTTCACAGGGTAGAAAGTATTTACTGGTATCATGGACTTGAAGATCAATTCTTGCTCGACTATTTGAGTCTATGGCATGATAGGCGTAATATTGATAATCGCGTACAGAATCATCCTTGCCAACTGGGGCGTCTATATCAAATGCTGGATCACGTGACTGTTTGAACATTTTATTCTATTTATCAGAGTCTAAATCGCGATTTCCCATTTCATTGTCGTAGTTTTTTAAAGCCACTTCCTGCTATCATGTTTGCAATATTGCTTTGGTCGGGGGTTAAAACCATCGACGCTAATTTTTCATCTACTGCGTTATTTATAATTCTACTAACACTTGCAGGCATTTCCGCTGTAGACGGTAACGGTTTTGAAAATCCTTTAGATTTCATCCGTGATTTCACTAATGATGTTAATTTATTCTTCGCAGTTGAAAACGCTTTTCCAGCAAGATCTCCAACAGCACCAATACCCTTATCACGAATAACATCAATGGCTTTCATTCCTAATTGTTTAGCCAACGGCATCACTTTTGGAGCCATTCTCGCAAATAATCCTAAAATGGTATTACCTAAACCATCTCCGTAGTATGCTCTATAAACCGGAAACCGTGAATTAACTACGTAGACGGGGGTTGGTTTATCATGATTGTAGTGTATGATCATTATTTGAAATCAGAAACAATTTTTCAATTGTAAAACAATTTATCAATTCAGTCACTATGATACCCACTTTCCACTAACTCGCCAATGAAATCTCGATATGTGCTGATATCCATGATACCACCCTGAAATAATCGTCTACAGATATCAGCTGCTTCATTAATTATTTCCGGTGAGTTATTTCCAGCTCGGAACCCTCCTACAAGAACTTCTAATAGTGATATATCACTGAGAACACTACCAGGACATGAAATCCTTGGATTCTCACTGGAATCTCTTAATCCACTTCCGCTATAACCAATTGCTTCATCCATTTTTTCTTCTTCATCCGTGGGTTGTAAATAACCAAGAGGATCATAATCATCATCATCATCACGTGGTATTTGTTGTTTTTTAGGTGAAAAAGATATTTTCTTTGCAGGTTGCTGTCGCCGCCTTTGCAATTTTGGCGGTTTTTGTTGTTGTTTTAGTTCTTCATATTGATTATACACGTTACCCACCGCATTGATATATACAATGTATGATGCATTATCGGTATCAATCTGACTTTTTTCAGTTTTGATTTTATAGAATATATCAGCCCAGTGAGTTATATTTCTAACATATTTATGATGTTCTGGTTTCAACATTTTTTTCCTGTTTTCATAAGTCTTAACAACAAGCGAAGGAATTTCTGCTAGTTTAGTCTCATCAATTGCTGCTAACCCTTCCTCGTTAAATCTCACGCGTAAATCATCTACTGTTCTTTTTTATTCTATTTTTTGTACAGCCTTTTTTGTTTGTTCAGTTTTCGCTGCTATTTTTTCGAGTTCACCGATAACAGATTTTCCCGTCTCGGGATCATCTCCCAGTATAGCGCGCTCTACTCCCTTCGTTGCTGTTGTTACTGGTTTAAACAACTCTTCAGATCCCGCAGCAAAATCAGTCTGAAAACTCTGTCGTTGGTGCAGTTTATTCCGTACAGAGTCACGAATTGGTACAAATCTCCTGATTGCATCTAATCGTTCACGAGCCAATCGGGTTGTTAATGCTTCATTGACCATTATTTGAAATCAGAAACAATTTTTCAATTGTAAAACAATTTTTCAATCCCCACCTAACAGACGAAAACACTTTTTTTGACATCAATGACATGTCGGATGATTTTTAACACGATCATGGAAGCGTTATTTGATTGTTTTAACGGCTCTATCAATGATGTGGAAAGTGTGGAAATCCTTATAAAAATAATTAATACCACACTTTCCACACTTTTCCCTTGATCAATCTGACATATCATAGATGATTTTTAACATCACCATGGAAGTGTTATTTCATCTTATAACAGCTTCTACGATCGGTGTGGAAACGGCACTTTTTCATATAATAATAAAATGTAATGTGCCGATTCCACATTTTTAATTTTTTAGTGTATTTGATACCGGACCAACCAGCCATCAATTTTTTATTCACTGATTTGACATTTTTAATCAAAAAATGCTAAAAAAATTAAAATCTCTATGAGGGACGGAATGATAAATGGTCAGTCACAATCAAATAATGATAAATGGTCAATCAAAATTGTTCATTTTCTTGAATTAACGCCCGTAGGTTTCTAACTTTAGAGTTGACTTCTTTTTTCAATTCGTATTCGTACCCCAATTCTTTTCGTATTCGTTCTACGATGGTATACAACGGAGCGAACACACTTACGTCACTGGAAAATGCGAGAGAGTCCTTAATAGAATTCTGAATTCTTTTGATGAGCGCATACTTCTTTGGTAGCATATATTTATTGTTGTTAACTCCGTATTCTATATCCTGAAAATCAGACATGATTTGATCAGGATTTAACCCATCTGATAGTTCAATATCCCAACCTTTCAATTTTGAAATCTCGGATATGATGCTATTCATGTTTTCAGAATTCATTATTCTATAATAATGATATATTTCTAAATGAAAAATATGACGTATTAGACATAACTAAATCGAATTTTTTGTCCCGTCCCTTTTGAAATCGCAGATCGATAAATCCCCTCTGCAACTTTTCGTATTGAGGCTCTACAAATATCGAAGTGTCTACTGGCTTCATTCATTGATTGAAATACTTTTTCTTCGTTAGTTATCGTATTCAAAGATTTCACAGATCTCGCTTTTTTTGAACAAGTGCCAGTCTTTCCTCGTTTGGTATTCTCACTTTGTGTGATAGCCTGCAGATTTGATAAAGAATTGTTCTTTGGATTAGAATCGATATGATCAATAACAAAATCATCCTCGATCAATCCATAAAAACACTCAAATGCGAAACGATGATTGAGATAAGTTTTCGTTTCTTTTCCCTCCCTAACAGTAAACATCAAGTACCCTTGATTATTCACAGAACCAACTGGTTTCTTCAGTTTGCGGTTTCTTACAACACCATCACTGGATGCTTCATAATTTGTGATCACAGGGTGCTGTCTGAATTCTTGGTTCATTCGTATACATAATACTATTGTTTGTCTAATTCATTGTTTGGTTTAATGATAAATCTTTCGATGTAGTCTTGAGGAGTTCTTATGATTTTATCCTTGATACTGACTTTGTCAGCGTCAAGAATACTGACTTTGTCAGCGTCAAGAATACTGACTTTGTCAGCGTCAGGGTCATAATTTCTGATTGATTGTCCATTTTTTATTCTTTTATCATAATAACGCTTCAACTCCCTGTATCGCTTACCACCGCAATTCAAACACAACCGTGATTTCCCCCTAACCCCAACCCCACATAGAATACAGGGTAACGGACCAAGGCTTCCACGTCGAAAGCTTTGCATATGATACCCACAAAACTCATTTCTGCATGATTTGTTACACGGGGTTACTGATCCAATCATAAGCCACTTGCAGTGATTCATTATATAAAAATCTTTCATTTAAATGCTTGTTTTAATTATAGCATGATGGAGTTCAAGAGATTGACTTCGAGAAATGCTAAATTTAATGCTGATAGAGAGTTTAAGAGATTATTGAAAATCAGTCCTAGATTTAATCTCGATAGACCCAAAAAACGTCCAAGAGACGGAAACATGAAAGAGTTTAAGAGATTATTGAAAATCAGTCCTAGATTTAATCTCGATAGACCCAAAAAACGTCCAAGAGACGGAAACATGAAAGAGTTTAAGAGATTATTAAAAATCAATCCTAGATTTAATCTCGATAGACCCAAAAAACGTAACAAACGTCCAAGAGACGGAAACATGAAAGAGTTTAAGAGATTATTGAAAATCAGTCCTAGATTTAATCTCGATAGACCCAAAAAACGTCCAAGAGACGGAAACATGAAAGAGTTTAAGAGATTATTAAAAATCAATCCTAGATTTAATCTCGATAGACCCAAAAAACGTAACAAACGTCCAAGAGACGGAAACATGAAAGAGTTTAAGAGATTATTGAAAATCAGTCCTAGATTTAATCTCGATAGACCTAAAAAACGTAACAAACGTCCAAGAGACGGAAACATGAAAGAGTTTAAGAGATTATTGAAAATCAGTCCTAGATTTAATCTCGATAGACCCAAAAAACGTAACAAAATCAATCCTAGATTTAATCTCGATAAACCAAAAAAAACGTCCAAGAAATTATCCTGGAAAGATGCTCAATTCAATCTCGATATAGTTTCTAATACACCAAAGAATACAATTCTTGATAAAGCCATGATTAGTAAAATCAGAGATTGTTTCAATGAATTTAAGCGTGATGGAGCATCCTATTGTTGGTCAACATTTCGAATTGATGGTGTTGTTGATGCTACCATGACTGATGAAAAAGCAGCAGTGATAATTTCACGTGTTGGGGAAAAACGGTATTTTTTCCGAATCAAATTCATTATTGAAGTCGATGGCAAATGGATTATTAGGGATAAATTTGAACCAATCCTCAAGAATAAAAAAGCTGTCATTGTGAGTAGAGATTCCAAACCAGGAATTCTAACCGGCATTGACAAACCATACTACGAAAGATCTTATCCCGTAACAGCAATGGTTTATGGGATATATCCGTTAAATGATAAACCCGATATCGCAAAACTAGCTCCTATGAAATATTCGTCAGGGCTTAATTGTGTAGCAACACGGGTAATGGAGCACTTCACAAATGCATCCCGAGGAAATAAACTAACTGATCTGCGACGTAGGAAAATAACCGAATGGGAACTGACAGTGAAACAGAACGGTGCAAAGATTTCTGATATAGCTAAGTTAGAAACATCATTAAGATTTCCAATAACAGTTATGACGATAACCGGAGAGGTTTTATACGAACCGAAATATAACAAAAATGGAGCACCAATACAGATTATTGATCATAACAAACACGCGTGGACACCTGCGGTAACAGTATTTCCACGAGAACGAACCGTGAAATATATCCCCCCGGAATTTTCCGGGAAATTCGTCGGGGATGTTTTCTATGAAGAGAGATTATTTGATGCTATTAATGCGTTGTGTAAGGATGATCCTGTGTCAGTGTGGTTACTTAGAAGTGATGAAGATCCCGAAATAGGATTCGATCAATTTGTAAAACCAAATGGTGAATTATATCGCGTTGAAGAATTAGATAATAGAATGAGAAAAATCGCTAGTGATTTTTCACCGGAGAGTTTCCATGAAAAACTACTCACGGATAGTTTTACTATTCCATCAGTGGTAGCTCACTTCGCAAGAGAAAAAAACTCATGGCGTCCAACACGAAGTGATTTTCTCGAGGATGTTAAATCGAGTTGCGTCGATTTGGTCATGGAGGACTGTGGAATACGAAATACTCACGTGATGGAATGATTTCAATTGATATATCCGCGTGTTATCCCGGAAGTTTTCTCGGATATGGGGAATGCGCTGAATACTTCAAACGATTTGGACACCCCACGCATGAAATGACTCGTGTTGCGATTAATGGACCATTACCTGATTTTGATTTAACCGGATTCGCTCGTGTGATATCATTCGAATTAGCTACAGGGTTACATCCGTGTAGTTATGTTTGGCTCGGTAGACACCTATCTGAAAAGGCCTGGATGCCAATAGTGTTACTACGATATATGATTGATTGTGGTATGCTAATATCGTTGATTGTTTCCGAGGCTATTATATGCTATCGAGCTCAGAAAGAAGTTTGGCTACCACAACCCGATCTAGATCGTATAATCAACGAACTACGAAAACAATTCCCTGATTTCAATGAAGAAGAAATCATAAATTGGTCTAAGAAGTTATTTGAAATTAAAAAAGAACAAGCAAAAGATCTCGGACGAAGAATAATCGGTAAATTCACTCAAGGTGGACGGTACGACAACGCAAAATATTCTTCGCGCTTGATCATAGATATCGCTGAATACGATTTTATTGTAGCGGATTTAATGAAACAGGGAAAACTTGTATCCCGTAAGGATGCTTTTCTATCCAATGGTGAGAAATTAGGTACGGTTGTTACCTACTGTGATGGATATAATTCCCAGTACACACATTTGAGAAGTTCAATGCTAGCCTATGCTTCTATTAATCTATTTTCGATGATAAATAGATTTCCTAATACCGCGGTTAGAGTGGCCACTGATTCGATGTATATACACAATAAGTACAAATCAGCTGTAGCTAAATTCACAGATCCCGAAGAAAATTGGGGGCGTTGGCGATTTAAAAAGGAGATGCTACATGAGTATTGTGAATCCGCAGACGTTGCCATGGATGATAAATATCTTTGTTGTAACCGTATTGAAATTCAATCAGAATTTTCTAATGCACCACCGGTATCTGATCCAATCTGTAGATATAAAACAGTTTATTTAAACGGTTGTGGTGGGTCAGGAAAGACAACTCGTGCAATTGAATTATTTCGTCGGTCAACCATGATTGTGCTAACACCGACTCACAGACTCGCCAGAGAGATGATACAGCGAGGGGTAAATGCCTGTACTTACCATAGTTTCTTTCGATGGAAGGGTGACAAATGGACTCCTGAGCGTATGGGTGATAAATTCATTCCTGAAATCATAATTTGGGATGAAATATGCACAGTGTCATTAGATGTATTACAAATATTTCTCGAGTGGTTGTTAAACAAAAACACAAAAGTCGTCATGTGCGGTGATCACGGCCAACCACCACCATTTGTCGGTGCATCTCCACATGAAAGGCTAAGGGGTTTTGTAGACTACTATGAAGAAATCACCACTGATTATAGATCAATTGATGAACGATTACGAGAATTCAAAGCGCTAATTAGATTACAACCGATAGAATCCAATGCGAAATAGCGCGTGAAGTGATTTCAGAAACTCCAATGAATGATTTCTGGGAAACATGGAGACCAAATGATTTGATAATTGCAAGTAGAAAAATAGTCAGGGACACACTTCAGATGAAGTTATTTGAATTGCATAAAGAAAAATTTGCAACGCTTCCAGTACCCCTTTGTTATAGGCCATCGGATACACGAAAACAGAACACTGAAGTTGATATTCCAGGACAGAGTGAAAAACAAATTCTCGTATTAAATGATATTGTGCTGGTTGATATCAATGTCGTTGAAGATGCATTGCGTGCTAATAAATCCCCGTGGACGCTAGGATACGCAGCAACAATACACTCTTCACAGGGATTGACTATATCGGATACAATTGTTTGGATGGTGGATAATCACATCGAATGGTCGAATTTAGTCTATCTCGCAGTATCCAGAGTACGAAGAATAAATCAGCTTCGAAGAATTGTTTTCGATGATAATGACACAACAATAAGTGATATTGATGTTAGCATCATTAATAAAAAACTCTCCGGTTACAAACAACATAACAAAAAAAAACAACGAGAATTTGATATTGATGCTAAATTAATAATTACGCTGAAACAACAACAGAATAATCACTGCGCGAGTTGCAATTGTATAATGCGTTGGCAGTATTCGGATAAGGATCCTCGCCAATTCACCGTAGACAGAAAAAATAACAATCTCGGTCATGTCAGAAATAATGTGATGTTGACTTGTCTTGAGTGCAATAGACGCAACGGTGCTAGTTAAGACCATGCGGTGGCAATTGAGTATCCTCGGGAATTACCTGTAGTTGTTGTCGAGTAAAACCCCGCTGAGGGGCAGTTGAATCCAGTTTATAGACTGGAGGTCTACCCGTAGATCGTGTTATACTAGATATCTTATGCGTAGTGACGCTCCAAATAGGATCAGTAGCCCTTTTTCTACCCCCTTCAAGCTCTCCTGGTTCGTATAAGTACCTCACAATGACATTACTACCAAGAATTGGTTGGGAAACGCTAGCGTTTCTAGGGAAATCTTTTTGTGGTTGTACGGGTATTGACTTCTTTTTAATCGCATTGATAGGTTTCATGTTGATTGTTCTAGTAATCTCGTTATTCAGTGCAGTAATCACAGATGGTAATCTTTTGACCCATTCACGGGATCGTTTTTCTTGGATGAATTCCTTTGCGTATTGATATCCAAATAACCGCTCAGCAATCGTCCGATTAAATCGTTCTACAATGGCCTGATCGCGATGTAGCGCAGTATGCCCTCGTCGTATGGTGACATTATGATGTTTCATTGTAGATAACACTGCACCCTGAAATTCCTTGCCAGGATCAACCTGCAATAGATTTGGCCAGTGCAGAGGACCTCGTCGATAAATCCTTTCAAATGCAGAAGCGACTTCAGTGGCTGATTTTGTTTTTAACGGTTCTGCTTCTTTGTATCGACTTGCAATATCAACTACGGTTAAAGCGTATTTGTAACCACGATCATGTGGCAGAAATAATATATCAGCCTGATGAACTTCATTAGGAGCGGTCACATCAAAATGCGAGAATTGAATTTGTTTAGGCGGTGGTAGATAAATTTGCCATAGTGCCTGTTTGGATAACCAATTAGCCGCAGTGGTTTTTTTCACTTTTGCAGCGCTAGCGAGTTTATGGACTGCTGATTTACCCCTCCAGTATCCTCTTGGGGAATAATAAATTAATTCCATATTATTAATTACCGGCACCTAACATCAATTTACTTTTCATAGCCGATTTTATCAAAAATGAAGCCAATTTTTCTTTGAAGGATTTATCAGGAATAGCATTTAACGCATGAATTAATTTCAC
This sequence comes from Unio pictorum, assembly GCA_030141615.1. Classification (NCBI taxonomy): domain Eukaryota; kingdom Metazoa; phylum Mollusca; class Bivalvia; order Unionida; family Unionidae; genus Unio; species Unio pictorum. The sequence goes on along the minus strand of JARLTB010000116.1, from coordinate 2,174,045 downwards.
ATCTGCTAGATGTCTGTGTTGCAGATTGCTGCTTTTATAAGCAACATCATGAAGGTGACAGGCCTTATCAATGGCGTTTATTGGTTCTTCACCGGGGTTGGGTTGATTTTGATTATTGAGTCTGATATCAAGTCTGGTTCCCGGTCCACAGTAGCTATATCCGGGAAGGTGCTTTTCTCCGGGGTACTTTGCCCATGGGGTTCCAGGGAGCTTTGCCAATTTGGCTGCGATATCACCTCCTCGTTTTTTTTTTAAATCAGATTTCATAGACACAAATCTAAATTTCTTTGTACCACATTGCATGCATTTACCAGAAAGCGCTGATCGGTTATTTTTAGTTGTAACTGTCGTCACATCATCTGTGCCAGTACGCGTTTTGCACTTCACACAATATAGATCCATAATTTATGTATAGAAATATGGATATAATTGATTTTTCAGCGACTAAAAGAAGAGAACCAATTAAGCATCATGCAGCGCTACCAAACTCTATCCGGATGATTATAATCGGGCCATCTGGATCCGGTAAAACGCAATTGTTGCTCAATTTAATAATGAGATGGATGAAGTGGGATAAGTTGTATTTAATTGCTCCTAGCGTAGATGATCAACGATGTTATGAAGTGCTAAAAGATTTTAACGAGAATGCATCAGAAATTAGCGGTGAGAACGCCATTGATTTTATAACCGATATCGATGAAGCACCGAGCATTGATGATATTGATGGAGATATTAACAATTTAGTCGTATACGACGATATAATGTTAGATAAGCAAAAAAATCCTGCTAGGATCTTTTCCCGGGGGCGTCACAAAAACACTGACGTGATATATGTCACTCAACGCTACACTCAGGTTCCAAAAGTCATCAGAGATAACTGCAATTTATTGTCTGTATTCAACGGAGTTGATACTCATACTCTTAGAAATATTTGGCAGACATGGTGCTCTGATATGGACTTCAATCAATTTCGAGATTTCTTTAGTCATGCTCAGTCGACTCCGCACGGATTCGCAACAATAAATCTACATGATCCTCGGACACGATATCGTATCGGACTGGATCAAATATTCGGTTGAAATCGTAAAATAATTATTAACCCATAGCAGCAGAGAGGGTGGATGACAACAAGTTGCGACCAAAATTGATTAAAAAATCGTAAAAATCTTCGTTTTCATTTTTTTAGTTAAAATGAGATTTCGTAGATTTTTAAGATTTCAACGAAATCCTACGGATCGTTTTAAGGATTCAATCAATTTTTTTTGTCTGAAAACGTTGTAGGGTTCGCCCTCTTTTTGGTTAAAATGAGATTATAGGACGGCTCGTTTTAGGATTTCAATCAAAATTTGTCTAAAAACGTTGTAGGATTCACCCTCTCTGCTGCTTTTGTTAAGGTCCTATTTGATCTATTTGATCTATTCAGCATGGAGATCGGTGTCCACGAGTGACTTATATAGCAGGTTCCATTGTCCGTGTCTAGATCAATACAAAGACATGTAATAATTAGGTTATAAAAATACATCTAATAATCAGGTTTATAAAGTCACATCCTGTTTTATTTTCACGAATAAACGAATTAATAAAAAAACTACATTTGTCAGATATCAAACGAGAGAAACTCTGGACAGGAATGTTATAGTAAACGTATGTAACTGCTTAATTCACACTTAAAAGAGATGGAGCACGCGCAAAATAATAGTAAATATTCTATGTTTGTCAATATAGAAAGAAACCGATCTTAACAATGACGGTATAAATTAAGTTTCAATGAATATCCATGTTTCTGAAATTACTGGCAAAACAAATAAAGTGCTTGAATTCAAGTCCCATAACTACCAAACTGATAGCCATAAAATGACTTCACTGTTCTAGTCATAAAGATGTTCGGTCCTAAAGTAAGTGATCACACAAGTTTGCATTAGAGTCAAGAAGCCACTTAAATGCACAGTTAGAGTCATTCAATTGACAACAGTGAAATTTGGACAGAGTAAAGAAATACATCGCAAATTCTAAAATCATGTCACCAGACCTAATCTACTTATAATACATTATATTCATAGCCAAGCTATAGTACTCGAGACATTCTATAACACTTATGCAAACTGTACAGAGCGACATTAAAGCAATAAAGTTGTTATCTCTGAAAATAGAATAAACATGTCCCTAATAAATTAGAAAATAGTGTATCTCAAACTTTAGAGTAAGCCTCTAGTTCTAGTCTTGAGTTGCGTTCATTACATGTTATATAGTTTAAATTATGTATTGTATTACCATATAATTGCTACTATGTTTAGATTATTATCATGGGGCCCCGAGTGGCCAAGTGGTCTAAAGCGCTGTCCATAACGGATCACTGCCATCTCACCTCTGTCTGCGTTGGTTCGAGTCTATGATTCGGCTAATGTAGTTATGTGAGAAAGCTTGCCAGTAGCTTTTCGTGGGTCGGTGGTTCTTTCTGAGGTTTTCCCGGGTTATTCCTCCACCATTAATCATGGCCGCCATGTATAGCCTATATTGTGCTGAAAAATGGCGTTAAACCATAAATAAAACTAAAATGAGATTATTATATTTAGCAAAAACATGTACTGTGTCAAACGTGTCCTTATGAAGTCTTTTTTTGAGGTTTGAAATTTATGTGAAATTTTCAATTTATGACAAGTTTTGAATTTTTTTGAGTTTCACACACACACACACACACACACACACACATATACATAAATACATACATACATACATACATACATACATACATACATACATACATACATACATACATACATACATACATACATACATACATACATACATACATACATACATACATACGTTCGTGCGTACGTACGTACGTACATACATACAGAAAATATCATGAACCATTATATGCAGTCACCATTAACCTATGTAAATGTACCTTCTATACCCTTACAATTGATTAACGAGCCAAAGTGTTGAAAAATAATCTCCGATTACTGTAGTATTTGGTCTACTTTATAAAACGAAACCCGCTACGAGTGCGTTAGGACGTTTTCTTCACAAACTGCATTTCATTAACGCTGTTTGAATGATTTAGGTTGCACACAATTGGTCCATTAAAGTTTTAACCTTGAAAATAGATTTTCACTAAACATCTGACACTTCAGCTTTTGGTGGTTACATAACGTTTTCAGTACACCTAGCATACAACAAAATAAATGTACAATAGGTTTAGACGGACTTCCTCAACCCCTGCTTTGACATATGAGTAACAGGATTTCATATCTATGAAGTATTTGTCTGATCGATATGTACAAACATGCTTGATAAAAAATCGTGTCCTTTTAGGGACAGCTCTTCTATGATATCTACCGTTTCACACTCACATAGCATTCATGAGTTCTACAGTTGCACACTCACATAACTTTTGTGAGTTCAACAGTTCCACACTCACATAGTCTCCCTTAAATCTACAGTTCCATACTCACATAGCCTACATGATATCTACAGTTCTACATTCACCTAGCCTCTATGAGATCTACAGTTCCACACTCACATAGCCTGCATGAGTTCTACAGTTCCACACTCACATAGTCTCCATGAGATCTACAGTTCCACACTCAAATAGTTTCCCTTAAATCTACAGTTCCACACTCACATAACCTCTATGAGGTCTAGAGTTCCACACTCACATAACCTCTGTGACATCTACGGTTCCAAACTCATATAGTCTCCCTTAAATCTACAGTTCCATACTCACATAGCCTCCATGAGATCTACAGCTCCACACTCAAATAGTCTCCCTTAGACCTACAGTTCCACACTCACATAGCCTGCATGAGTTATTCAGTTCCACACTCACATAGCCTTCATGAGATTTACAGTTCCACACTGAAATAGTCTCTTTTAAATCTACAGTTCCACACTCACATAACCTCTATGAGATCTACAGTTCCACACTCTCATAGTCTCCCGTAAATCTACAGTTCCACACTCACATAGCCTCTGCGAGATATACACTTCCACACTCTCATAGTCTCCCGTAAATCTACAGTTCCACACTCACATAGCCTCTGTGAGATATACAGTTCCACACTCAGTCTCCCTTAGATCTACAGTTCTACACTCATATAGCTTCCACGAGACCTACAGTTCTACACGCTCAAAGCCTCTATGAGATATACAGTTCTACACTCGCATAGCCTCCATGAGATCCACATTTCGACACTCACATAGCCTCCATGAAATCTACAGTTCGACATTCACCTATCCTCCATGAAAAAAACAGTTCCACACTCACATAGCCTCCAAAGTCTACAGTTTAACACCAACATATATTCCATGAGATGTACGTTTCGATACTCACAAGCCTCCCTGAGAGTTCCAGCTTAACACCCCATATCCTCCATGAGGTCTACGTTTCGACAGCCACATAACCTCCACAATATGTACTGTTCAATATTCGCATGTGTAGGAATTGTAATTCATAGTTTGCTAGCCTCTTCCTGCCTATGAGGATTCATGCAGATTGAGAAACAGCATTCTGTTCGTTTGATGTATATCCATAAAATTTAGGACATCCACGTTAACATTGAACATCAACGTGACATGTTTATTAAGTAATATCCACAATTACAAAATCAAGTCTGCAGGTCCAACACCTCTATTCAAGCACAATTAAAACTAGCAACAAAATGCAAGTCCAAGTACATGTTTCAATTCTGTGATTTTAATTGATACTGAACCGCAAAGAACGTATACATTGATAAGCCAACTGATAAACTTATATATCTCTAAATGATGCTTACACATAGTTGTCCAAATCAATGAAATGATTCCAATCAATAATAGCGACAGTAAACTTAACTTACATTGTTTGTTTCTACAAATGCTGAAAAAGATACACAAATATCTAAAAGAAGACTTCCGGAAAGATGGCCGCCATCGCTTAACTGCTTATTCTTGGAAATTTTCAACTTTCACTTTGACTGTCCTAGTAAACCATACATGTCAAAACTTTTAGATTCCATTCATGTTTTCAATCTTAAACAGTCAGTTAAACAACCTACACATAAACATGGTCACAATTTAGACTGGTTTCTTTATAGACCTGATGATAATATTCTGCAATCCACCCTTGTAACAGACGAACTTGCATCGGATCATCCTCTGCATTGTATGCCATCTCGACGTATCAGTCCCTAGCCCTCCACCTCTATTTGCTACTAAGAGAAACCTCCGTATGATAAATAGAACCAAATCCATGCATGACATCCAAGAAAACTTAACAACTACCTAACATCCTACAGCGGAACAACTTGATAACTGCCTGCCTGCTTGAAAAACATACCCCAGCCACCAAATGCGGAGTATCAATAAAAAAGTGTTCTCCATTGTATTGCAGTGTTAGGGACCAGCTTCGTACTGCTAAAAGACATCGCCGAAAATCAGAGAGGCTTTGGCTTTCCACCACACTCACTATTCATAAACAAATCTACGAAGCCGCTAAGAAGAACGTCACATAGTCCATTTAGCCAAATCATCCCACTACAGTACTAAGATCACGGAGAGTTCCAGCTGCAAAGAGTTCTTCGAGATAACTAACAAACTAATGTCAAGGAACAAATGTAAACCACTTCCAACAAGCTTCTCTCCATTAGACCTACCAGACCAATTTGCAAATGTTTTCGATGACAAAGTACAAATCATTAGAGATTCGCTTGACAGCACAATTTCAACTGATTCGTCGCCATACAGATATGAAGCAGAATTTCAGAGACAACCGTTAGGAGCATTTGAACCTGTTTCTATTGATATAGTACGGACAATCGTGATGAAAAGTGCACCATAGTCTTGTGAACTTGATCCAATTCCGACATTACTGCTGCTTGAGTGCTTAGACCCAATATTGCCTTCACTAACTGATGTTATTAATATCTCTCTCTCATCAGGGGAATTCCCATAATTTTTTCAAAATTGCCATCGTAAAGCCACTGCTGAAGAAACCAACTCTGGACCATAACGATTTAAAGAACTAATGGCCAGTTTCTAATCTCCCATTTATATCAAAATCTTATAAAAGATTGTTCTAATTCAACTTGTATCTCATTTGAATTCAAACAGTCTTTCTAGAAATGTACAGTCTGCATATCGCCCTTGCCACAGTACGGAAACTACTCTTCTGAAAATATTTAGTGACCTTCACTCTGCTTTGGATTGTGGAAAGATTACAGTCCTCACTCTGCTGGATTTATCTTCAGCATTTGATATAATAGACCATGATATATTACTTCACCGTCTCCAGCATGTATTTGACATTCAGAATATAGCCTTACAGTGGTTCAAGTCCTACTTAGTTAACAAAACATGAATTATATTTTCAAATGGATTACACTCCAACCCAGTTGAGATATGTTGTGGCGTTCCACAGGATCTGTTCTTGGACCTGTTCTTGGACCTGTTCTCTTCATTCTGTATACTCAGCCGCTCTCACGTACCATAGACCATCACCCAGTGTCGCACCAATTGTATGCAGATGACACCCTAATATACAAGTCTAGCCACCCAACTGAAGTTAATGCTACCATCCATGGAGTAGAGAAGTGTATTTCTGATTTGAAATCATGGATGACATGTAACAAGCTGCAGATGAATGATGATAAAACTGAGGCTATTCTGATCACAGCACAAAGACTTTTTCATTCACATCCTTTACCTCAGACAATAAATAACAGAAGGCTGCATATCTTGAATTCAGGCGCATCAGCTCCATTCGTAAATATCTTTCAGTTGATGCGACTAAACATTTATGTGTTCATTAGTACATTCAAGACTGGACTATTTTAAGTAAATACTGTCTGGTTTGTCACAATATTTACTCTAGAAACTTCATAAAGTTCAAAACACAGCTGCACGGATCATCTTTAGAGTACCTCGATCATAGCACACCTCACAACTGCTCTATACCCTACGTTAGCTATCAATTCGATACAGAATCAAACACAAACTTTGTTCTCTGTGCTATGTTTTAATGACATACCCCAGTCCAACATACCTATCCAGCATCACCCATGTGTATACACCAGCTAGATCCTTACGCTCTTCTTCTGATAATCGTATACTCATAGTTGCCAAGGTGAAAACAAAATCATATGGACAGCGTTCGTTTGCACACCAGGGCCCGGCGACATGGAACGAATTGCCCATTGAAATTAGAAACAAAGACAGAGAGGTCCCTTTTATGAGTGCTCTGAAAACTCACCTGTTTCGACTGCAGAGACAAACTTAGCGATCTAATCATGTTTTGTATCTTATATGTTTTCAGCATGTTTTCATGTTTTCCAGTTTCATTGTTTTTGTCATTTGTTGTTCTGTTGTGTAGTCATATCATTATTGATGGTGTAAAGCGCTTAGAGCTTCGAAAGATTAGGTACTATACAAAGTTCTCATTATTATTATTATTATATATGCAAAATACGTTCGTGACGATAAAATCGAGGTCATTCTGATCACAACACAAATATTTTCTCATTCACGTCCTTTAAGCTCAAACAAAAAATATCAAATATCAGCAAAACCAACATTCAATTCACATAATACAAAACCTGGGTGTTTTTTGGACATTACTTTCACACTGCACCAACATGTTATGAACATATGCAAGGCTGCATATCCTGAGTTGAGACGCATCAGCTCCATTTGCTAATATCTTTCAGTTGATGTCATTAAACACGTGTATGGTCATTAGTACTTTAAAGACTGGACTATTGTAGCTCAGATAAATCTGGTTCGTATCAATATCTACTCCAGAAACTTCAAAACGTTCAAAACTCAGCTGCTCCGATCATACTTAGAGCACCACGATCAGAGCAGACCTCCATGGGGCTTTGTACCCTACACTGGTTATCTATTCCATCCAGAATCAAACACAAAAAATTGTTCTCTGTGCTACATTTCACTGACGGACTCCAGTTTAGCATACATATCTAGCATCACCCATGTGTACACACCATCAATATACTCACGCTCCTCTTTTGACAATCGTATACTCCTAATTCCCACTATGAAAACGAAATCATATGGATAACATTTTTTTTACATACGATGGCCCAGCAACGTGGAACGAATTGCCCATTAAACTTCGACACAAGGACACTGTGATCCCTTTCAAAAGTGCTCTTAAATCTCACCTTTTTCGACTGCAAGAACAAACTTAAAAACCTTATAATATTGTCTATTTTTAATATTTTTAACACCATTTGTAATGTTTTCTAATGTCAAGGTGTTTGTTTTGTTTTTCTTCTTGTAGTCATATAATTATAAATATTGTAAAGAGCTTCGAGCATCTAAGGATTAGGCACTATAAAAAATCCTCATTATTATTATTATTATTATTATTATTATTATCACTATTGCAAACGTGCAAACACGGAGATGCACATGAATTAGCGATAATATTCATATTCATTTCATATAACCTGCTTCTGTAAAAATATGTATATTTTATTCCAACTAAACTTGTAAATTACAAATATTCATTGCTTCTTACCGTGTACAACTGTGCGTGCAACATTTGTTATACAAGGCAAAGTATTCCTCATGTTATTATATGTACTTTCTCCGAATGTGTATTACATGGTTACATTCTTATTTACATGCAATGTTTCACATAACCTACTTGAGCTGTACATTAACTCATGGACTCGCTCATTTTCTAAAAGTCAACACAAAAACGTAATGACTCGCCCATTTTCTAAAAGTCAACACAAAAACGTATGGACTCGAAGTAGAGAGTATTGCTTAGCATTAATTTTATTTCCAGAAGTCCTACGTATTACTATCCAATAATGCTTTTACTGAAAATAACAGCGAAGACGTCCATATATATAATTTTTTTAAAAATTCCATTCGGCCACTTAGTTTCTTTTTGTATTTAAGAACAAATCTGACAGCTAACTGACTCCACTATTTACGGGAAGGTCAGATGCACTAATGGTCATCTATTCATTTATTTTTGGAAAATGGCTCCATAACCTATGAATACTGTTGAATTAAATGGCGTGTAGAAGACGGTGCTTGACAAAATTAGAATAAAGTTGAATTCACTGGCTTATAGACGATGAACTGGACATCCTAACAAAAAAAACAATACACACGCGTGTAATGAAGTTAGTGTAGTGATAACTGATAAACGTCGATCATCTCAACTGTTGACCTCAATGTACCTGCATCTCCTTTATAAAGAAAAGGCTAACGACCAATATAAATACATGCCGGTAACGGAATTCTTTACAAACTGAGAATTTGGAGAAGAAAAAATAAACTATTGAAATTAATTAAAAGAGTTAAGGTAGTTTCCATGATATATAATGCACGCATATACAATCATACACACTAGAGAGAGTCACACGGTCATTGTGAAATATATTGACGAAGATATTGCTTTTCCCCAACATGTCATGCTTGATTGAACACGCTTATACATAATGAACAAAGTCACATCACCATACTGACATGTTATGTTTCAAAACACAATGATATCCAACTGAAAATAAAGAGCTTTAAAAAGTAAAATTTAAATATGTCGGTCATGGTATTTACTCTGCAATAACTGAGCGGGCGAGATTGCATGTAATCACGTGACCGAGATCGCACTACTAATTTAAGAATGACGTTTTGATTGACGCATATCTGATATAGATCAGTTTTCTTTGTAATGCCTGATTACTTATCGGTAGATTCGAAAGACTTAGAGCCTTGAATAACGACTGCTAAATTATCCGTCCATTTATTACCATAAACAAATATACTTAGGTAAATATCTATATCACAGAAGAGAAGAAAGAAATGATATAAAAGAAAAATATTACGCAAACCGAATTCAAATTAAGTACGAGTTATCGATATTCTTTGTAAATAAAAAATGTGTGGAAATTCCTATTTCAAGCAGATATATGTGAACACGTTTTGATGCTAGTGACTGATTCGGCAAAATAAACTGGAAGCGAATTAAAATTGTACACGGAGTGTTTTAAGAAAGAGTTACTGTCAGTATCAGGTACCATGATTCACAGCTTTGACTGTTAAAGAACTGAAGAATGTGATCACGTGGAATATATATGTATCTGTCGATCTACATCTGCCTTCGTCTACTCAGTTCGCAATACCAGTCTCTCTCTCTCTCTCTCTCACACACACACACACACACACACACACACGCACGCAAGCACGCACACACATTTCCGATATGGAATAGCGGAGAAATCGCCCCATGGAGAACTCGCCTTGGGAGAACTCATCCCAGGTGTTAGGAGAAGTCGTCCCATAGTGGTCGGAGAAGTCGCCCCACTTTGCCTGGAGAAGTCGCCCCAAGGATAATATATAATAATTCTGAGAATTTGCCACATGGTTGTCAAGGCTTCATTTATTGTTGTTATTCTTCAACTTAGTAACTTATTAAATCTATAAAATTTGCATTTTTTTTCTTCAAATTTCCCATTTGATCAACTTCGCTTATGTACTTAACGAAACAAGTGTTTTCTGTCCCTTTCGCTCTGCTCTTCAAATGATTATATGCGTTTTATTTGGAAAAATAAGAGGATGTAAGCATGATGGTATGTCTGCAGTTGTAGATATAAAATGGTGCCAACATGATAACCTAAGTCATCCTAAGATGACGTTATGACATTGACTTTTATAACCCGAAATCGACTGAATTGGCACTGACCGTCAATAAGCCAAAGTGTTATTTATTATCTCTCTAACTGAACAATTTAATCTGGATTTTCATTGAGATTTGCTAACCATTAACAAATGATACTTGAACTCAATAAACAAAAAAACATTATTGATGCCTACACAAGAAATGCGGTCGCTATCGAGTTAATCAAAATGGCTAATGCGCAGAATTCGGAAGGTTTCTGAAAGATCAGTCATACTAAATCATTTAGTATATTTTGTCGGTGTTCGTAATTTTATTATTTCTCAATAATAACAAACTATTTCAAGATAAAAGAGAAGTTTAAAAAATATTTCACTACTAAATTTCCGATGCAAAATAAACAAGATTACGTTATTTATTAATATATAATAACACCGTGATCACGCATACTAGACACAAATTAACTAATGAGGCACAAATCAATGTCGCTGACACGTTAACTCATTATAAACGTTTCTTTCCTAAATGCATACATTTTTGCTATATCAATATACGTCTATCATTCCAAAAAGGTCGTAATACATAGGTAACACTTTTTATGAACAGGCGATTTGTTTTGTAAAAGAAGAGGTTTTGTGAGTATAAAAGGCGCTCAAAATTGACTTGTACGTTTTAATATAAATAATACAACCAAATAAAAGGTTATTATTGATGCATACCATTTTTTAAAGTGCGTTATGTTGTGATATTCATTGGTTATAAAATATCGGCATGAAAGACAATTCGCTTAGAGAGTTATAATTGGTGTTAAACTGTGTTGAAATATTAGATGAAAACTGCGGATCTCTATAATTTTATATATGAAAGCGATGATTATTCATAGTAGTTTCTCATATATTTGCACATCGTGAGCACCGGTGTATGTTACATTTAGATGACGAAAATGTTCTTTTTTCTTTTTCTTTTTCTTTTGTCTGTTAATTTATTTGATACATATAAGAGACTAAAATGTATTAATTATACGACGTAGATTAGATAATGAAGGATTCGTTTGTATTCTGAAAGGATTTACATCTCTCTATATTGTACATACTGCTTTGTTTAAAGTCCAATGTTGAGTAATATTACAGGTTTTGTTCAGCGCAGAATCATTTATATGTGTAGGATAATTTCTGTTTTGTAAATATATTTGGAATTTATTCAACGAATTTTATAATTGACAATCATCTGAAATAATACGTCGGTATCTTTACGACTGGCTATGTGGTATACCGTTTTTACATGACATGGGGTGACATGAGGATTATTCCACATATTGGTGAATATTAGTTTCCTTTATATGAATATTTGCAGAGATAGTGTTATCAATATTTTATATCACATTTACATCTGAAAATGAAACATGCTTACTAGATGCAGTATAAGTAAATTTAATTGTCTGGTGAAAATGATTTAGGCGATCAATACAATTTTACAGTTCTTCGGTTGACTGCTTCCAGATATAAATATTTCATCGACAAATCTGAACCAAAGGGATGAATTAAACTTTTCGTTTTGAAGAAAGGCCTTTTCAAATTTACCCATGAAAGGAAAGCGTATAAAGGAGCCATATTAATACACATTGCGGTACCAATTATGTGTATGTATTTCGTATTATTACATTGAAAATACTTATTTTCCAAGATAAGTTTTAATATTATATAAATATCTTCACAAGATAGTGGGCTATTATTAGGATTGTAATCAAGAACATTTGTACACGCTTCAATACCAGCTGCATGCGGAAAGTTGGTATATAGTGATGTTACATCTAATTCTAATAATACCAGGATTGAAATTAACAGATAGCTGTGGAACAGACTTCAACTTTTTAATGAAAGTTCTTGTATCTTTAATTTATGATTTCATTATGAGTTTTGTTTAATATGTAGAATTGATGTGTACGCATGCTAGAGGGAAAGTATCAAATTCCTCATATACGGATTTTTTTTTGTGTAGCCATCTCATTAATGCATGTTGAAATTTCTTATTTAATTTCTATTGACGGATCTTCGCCAGTATGTCTGTAGTAGTTTTCATCATTTAATTGACGTTTAACTTATTTAAAATTATCTTGATTCATAATAATGACAGTGTTTGACTAATCATCCTTTTTAATCACTATACTCTCGTCATTCATTAGTTTACTTAAAGACTGAATATAGTCTTAGAAATATTACTATAATATTGTTTTTATGATTACAGTTAATATCTATTTTGTGATCGCGTATAAATAAAAATCTAAAAATGAACCACGTTTGCCCCTCTAGTTTCTCAATTGAAAGCAATTAATATCGATGAGAATTGGAATGTTCCAGTTAGCCACGCCACCCGTAAAGACTGTTGTCTTTAGTAATTATAAATTCTGCTCTGACTAGAAAACAAAACGTTGAAATAAAAGATGACTTTTGCTCTGTGTTTGTAACAAGAGTTAAAGACTAATATCGTTTCGTCATATTTGTCCTTAACTAGATAAAACAATGTTACAATCCAGTATCAAAAACAAAGAACAACAACAACATCCATGCAAATACTACTACTAATAATATACTACTAATAAAAAGAACAAAACAAGCATGCGTGATATTAGATATCAATTATTCATCTGATTTATTATTTATGTTACTGAATTGCCCTCGAAAAATTTCTGCAATGATCGTATATGATAAGTTTGACAATTGGTACTGATGCATGGCATTGATATATATGTATGGTTACCCGGATATCGAATCTAGCACTCATATAAAATTGTGTATCGAACAGATTGTATATGTTTTATGGATGTAAAGCCTACGAAACATTTAAGACACCAAATATAGACGTGCATTTAGGTGTATACAAAATATGAATGGTTAGTTGAAATTAGATTTTTCCCACTCTTCTTCTTCCGGAGGTTGGGAAATCAGATTAAACGTTTAAATCTTGAAAACATTAGCGGTCTTCTCGGTAAAAAAAATGTCAAATGTTTGTGATATTCTAAGTAAGACCTGTAGTGTGATTGATAAATAGGATCCTTTCGATGATAGTCATGCTAATATTTGTATACTGATGGCATTTATTAATGTCGAATCCTTACCTGAATGCAAACAGACGTTTCTCTCATTGTACACCTCAACCAAGTTTGTATTGACAGTTGTGAAAGGAAGATTAAAACGATTCACGACGGCACAAAGGCCGGCAACCTTGGTAATAAGCACACACGAAAAAAAATCCATAAGGTCTGAATTGAAAGACTATTTTTAATCTTGTACAGAATATCAGTGATTTCTTGTTCGTTCTCTTTCATCTCTTTAACGATCACTTTAATTTATCATATTTGAGTAACATTTGGCAATGTACCTCATACAACGGACAGAATTTGTAAAAGAAGGAAAGAAGAAGGATAAAAAAGAAATTGACGAAACAATATGAGAATGAGCAAAAGAAAACTGACCAAATTAATATACGCGTCGTTTTAGAAAATGTATTTATTCTAGCTTAATGTAGTTCTCTTGTTTGTTTTTCTTTTACGGGCATAGTACAGTTATTGATGGAGTTGCAGATGGCTGTGTGTTTAAGACAGAACTGCAATTATCAATAGTTTTCTCTTTCTTTAAAATAAAAATTACACTCTGAATCCAGAGCTAACATTTTAAAACAGTAATGCGTATGTTGCATTTCACTTTGTCAGTATATTTGATTCAAAAGCTCAAACACAACGTACCCCTCAAAACCTATGCGATACCCAATATCCGAATTGCGGTTTTCCGTCCAAAGCACAAATAGCCTTAACATTAATAAAAACGAATGCATATATAACACATTTTATAAATTGAAACCAGTCTCATACTTAAATCTAACGGCCTCTGTAGACTCCCAGTCAGGGGAATGTTTGATTGATTTAATTCCTCAATATTACAAATAAATTAAACAATCAAATTAAGAATGAACAGCTAAAATATTTTTATCAAGGTAGGAATTTTAACAAAACAAACAAAAATCTTAAATGAAGCAACGAAAGTTCTTGTTCACAAAGTTTCCCGCATACTGCACACAGCGTATAGAAAAAAGTAGAATAAACTATACGGTTACACAGCAAATAAAGTATAGAAATATGTAGAATAAATTACTCCAATTACAAATAATGTATAGATCTAAGGAGACTAAATCAAACCACTTAGGTAGTCATTACCATTTGCTTCATTATTCTCCATTTCAATACTGATGAAATACAATACAATCACAGTACATATGATATACTAGTAATTGCAGTAAATATGTGATATAACTTCAGTACATACAGATATAATTACAGAACACAAACACACACACACATACATACATACATGCATGCATGCATATGTACGTACGTACGTACGTACATACACACATACATACATACATACATACATACATACATACATACATACATACATACATACATACATACATACATACATACATACATACATACATACATACATACATACATTCATACATACATACATACATACATACATACATACATACATACATACATACATACATACATACATACATACATACATACATACATACATACATAATACAGTACACACACAGACACAAATATATATATATATATATATATATATATATATATATATATATATATATATATATATATATTTACAATACCAGTGATATATATAATTACAGTACATGTATATATACTTAAAGTGCATGTAGATATAACTAAAGCACATGTCGATATAATTACAGTACTTGTAGACGTAATTACAACCACATGTATATATAATTACAGTACATGTGTTATAACTACAGTACATATTTATATGGTTACAATACATGTAGATATAATTACAGCACATATGATAGCAATGAAAGGAACATGGATATAAATATGATTTGCTACACTTCATACATACATACATGCATGAATAAATAATAAATATTTTAATTTTCTCTATTAGATAAAATATTCCTATTTTCTCTGCTAGAGAAATATATACTATATAAAAATGGTTAATATTTCAAAAGTATTTTAGCTTTAACGAGTTCATAAAGTTCTGCAACATGCTGGACGGTACGTTTTGACTACCGAAAATTCGGGCTCTAACTCAAGAGCTACAAAGCGTTAATGTCACGTGACCTTCCATCCTTGTTATAAATGTGACCTGGTACTGGGGAATAAGGGTAAATAATATAACAAAGAAGGATGTTTCAATATATGCAGATGTCAATTACAGGTTATCTCAATTTTCAGTCGAAGTGCCAGTCACTATGACGGACTTGTTAGTTTTCGTATATAGGTTACATCAATTTAGCATCACATGCTAATTCATGGATGGTGGTGGAGGGGACAAAACTCCCCAAATCTGGGTTATTTAAAAGACATGGAAAGGTGAATATTAATGATCCTGCCATGAAGTAATCGACACAAACAGGGAAATTAATATATGTGTCAGTCCGTATGAATGCAAATTCTACATAGTTTAGGCTAATGAGGTGGTGGAGAGAGATTGTTGATATATGTGATATCTAGAAATATTTTGATCTCTATATTCTTCCTAAGATTTAAGAAAAGAGAATTAAGTGTATTAGTCTACGTAGCTAAAACAAAAATAAAACATAATCTACTCTGCACTGAAGGCAAAAAAAGATGCAACGAAAAAAAACTCTACAAGAGACCACACATAAATGTATAATTCAGTATGAAATTCTGATGCGAGCTGGAAAAATTATATGTGTCGCCATTCTGGGTTGGTTAACCATACTAAGTTTTTATAAATTAAATATGTAAAACATGAATGCAAGATTCAAACTGTTTATCATAATGACGCACACATTTGAAATGAAACCTCTTGAAAATTGAGATGTTTCAAAATATAAAAGGATGGTACATTTTGAACGTTACATGCTATCAGCTGCAACGTGACCATGCAACTATCGTACCTTGCATGACGTTAAGAAGAGATGTTAAGATTATTTGATAACATAATACTAAAACTAATATCCAACATCTTTTAAAATATTATTTCGATTCATTGCTTATAAGAGAGAGAGAGAGAGAGAGAGAGAGAGAGAGAGAGAGAGAGAGAGTTGACGCACATAAATGTGATAGCGTTTCCCTGGTTAAACTCACTGGTACTAAAACACCTGTAGTACAACTGTGAATTCCCTTAATAACACCAAGGTATATCAACGATCGGTATGCTGTCACAATGGAAAATAACGGCAGACTATATACCTTAAAAATAATTATGAATTACCACACGAACATGCAAGAGCACACCTTTAACGTTCTCACCAACAGTACAACTTCTTGGATAGTGACACCGAAGTCTGGCAAAGATAGAGAGTGCTATAGAAGTTACTCAACTTGCTGTGCATTTGATGTAAATTAATTAACGTTTAAGCATAATTTCATCCCGCTCCAATGTTTGTTCCTACCAGACTCCCATGAGTATTGTCTGCAGACCCTCCTTGGTATTGCCTGTCAGTCTCTCATTCCTAAGTTTTGTTCTATTTGACCGCTTATTTTTTCCTCCCGTAACATCTTTATATGTTATGTAAAATAGATAAAGACGAAGGGTTGAGACATGTTATATGGGTAAAATATAAAGCTGTTATTTATCATTCAAGTATAGACAAAATCACCTGAGGCAATTAGAGAATTTAAGCGATGGTTAAATTTCCTGATACATTGTGGAATTTGCACTTTACAACGATTAACTTTAGCAAATTACGAGTGATCGTTCATCAAAGCCAGGGGAATTTTTTGCATTTTTAAATGCCACAATGTTAAAGTAAAATACGAAAGTAAAAAAACATAGTTGAAGTTTTCTCCGAAACACGATAAGAAATGCGTTAGCTGGCCGTTTTATTGTTTAATTGCTAGCATTTAACTAGACAGGTGGGAGGCTATTTATAAGATGGTGTCTTCATAATTGCAACTCATTTAAACGTTTGTCAAACTAGAAAGATAATTTATATAATTATTTGTTTTTTAAATCTGATATTTCAAAATCTTGCATTTTCAAATTAAAGCCGAGGATAATAACGAATGTGACTTGATATTGAATTCTGTTATAGCATGATAAATGAATTTAGAACCATACCTCATGCATGATACATGAATTTATGACCATACCTCATGCATGATAAATGAATTTAGAACCATACCTCGTGCATGATATATGAATTTATGACCATACCTCACGCATGACAAATGAACTTATAACTATACCTCACGCATGATAAATGAACTTATAAACATACCTCACGCATGACAAATGAACTTATAACTATACTTCACGCATGACAAATGATCTTATAACCATGCTTCACTCATGATAAATGTACTTATAACTATACTTCATGCATGATAAATCAACTTATATCCATACCTCATGCATCATAAATGAACTTATAACTATATTTCACGAACGATAAATGAACTTATAGATATAATTCACGCATGACAAATGAACTTATAACCTTGCTTTACGCATGATAAATGAATTTATAACCAGACCTCATGCATGATAAATGAAATAATAACTATACCTCACGCATTATCAATGAATTTATAACTTCTTAACGCATGATGAATATACTTATAACCAAACCTCATGCATAATAAATTAATTTATAACTATACTTCACGCATGACAAATGAACTTATAACTATACTTCACGCATGATAAGTGAACTTTTAACTATACTTCATGCTCTATAAATGAACGTATAACCATAATTCACGCATGATAAATGAACATATAACCATACCTCATGCAAAAGAAATGAACTTACAGTTACGCTTGAAGCATGAGAAATGAACATATAGTTATACCAAGAGCAGACAAACCTACATCAATTCTATATGCACGATAAATGAACTTAGAGCCATTGTGCTAGTGTGACACATTAACTTGTAGCTATTCTGTAGGCATGTGATGTGATCTTCTAACAAAGATACATCCATGTAAAATTAAGAGATATAAATGCTACCGGCACGAGAAATGAACTTTTAGCCATTCTAAAAACATGAAAACTTAACAAACAAATGCATTAATATTCATACTGAATCCAACGAAGGATGTTTGCATCGTTGTACAAGCCTGACAGTAACTTCAGAAATGAAATGACATGCGAAATGAACTTGTAGCCATAGTAAAGAAGTGAAGTGTTCCACTGGGGATTTTTTGTGTACATTTCCCGTTTATATTTATCACAAAACTCCGATGAATGCTAAGAAAACATAAAATAAAAGTTTGTTACATATAACAAATCACAAAGATGAAGTTTGATTTTCATAATATGCTGTCATGATAGTACTGGTAATACTATGTAAACAAATGAAATTGGTAGAAAGACACTGGTGTCAAAAATTCAAACATTTGTACAGATATGTTGATGAGACTGGCATCATTACTTACAATGGATGATATAGTTTTCAATAAATAACGTGCTGTACAATTTTTGCTAAATCGGTAACATAGCAACATACACACTAGTATAGATACAGCAGCTACATGCATAATTAATGTATATCATAACAAAGTCTAGTTCTGTCATCGGGTCACTTTTTATACCAGCCTTATATATACTTAGATTTGTATGATCTTAGTAACCATTACGTAAATTACATTCATGTATGGCTTCCTGGAAGAAGTAACATTTCAGTACGCCGCAATGAACATGGATCATAAGCTTCCTTGACTGGTACTATCAGTTATTCACATGTGTTTGACATTTATTGTATTAAAGGCTACATAGTAAATAGTGTTGAGTGCAAACGGACATAGCGGATGTTGACTGGGTAGATAACAAGGTAATATGACGGCACAAATGCCATCAAACATACCAACACTTTCAATGCTAACTGAGCCTAAAATTAGAACGTTGTTTGCATTATTTCTTAAAGCTATTGTCAATAAATATATCATTTGAATGCATTTTTATGGGACATATGAACTATATATTTTTGTATTAGTACTGCGTGACTTGTGGAAATGAAAAATGCGTGCAAAAAGAACCGAGTTCATATTTGCCCTTACAAATGCAGTCATCTTTTTATTATATACACAGTTTCATATTATATAGGCGTTTTAAAAGATACAACTATAAGAAACAAATTAATTGAATTGATGTTGTAATCCAAATAAAACTAACAGCGGTAGATTTACGAACACATACAAAATAACAATTATAAAAAAATAGCAACGCCTAGGAACCGTTGAAATTAGCCGAGTGGTCCACATCAAATTAATAACTAATTGTCGATCTGGTCTACTAACATTTGATAATTAGAGCAATATTGTGAATGAGAGTTTAGTACAACAGCTGTTCCGGCTGGTGTGGAATAAATGGAATATTACACCTGCAACATGGCATCATACATTATTGTTATTGAAATCATTCGCCCAAAAGTAACTGATATTTTATTTCAACATGGCATCATACAGTATTGTTATTGAAGTCATTCGCCCAAAAGCAACTGACATTTGATTTCAACACGGCATCATACATTATCGTTATTGAAGTCATTCGCCTAAAAACAACTGATATTTGATTTAATATCATATGCAGATAGCACAAACATGTTCCTGTGTCCTATACAGATTTAGTTCGACCTTTACGATTTTGTATACGATTTTGTAAACCTATTTGTAACACAAAGTAATGTAGGTGCGGTTATTAATTGGGGTCTTTTCTGACGCCAAACATCCACACTGGCATAATTAACCTACAATGTAATAATCCACCATGGGTTTATTTTACGTGTGTAGAGCTCTGCCCTTGCGATGACGTATGTTTTCTAATCCTGAAGATTTTGCTTCAGGAATCACTTAATATATTCTGTTACGAATGTTAGTTCCTGATATTAGATGAGCATAACTCGTTATTTTGTCATACAATATCTGGTAATTACTGAGCTGTAATGGGGCGTCTGACCAAACCATAACTGGCGCGTTCAATATGTTTTGTCTTTCTACAGCAGACCATGTTTTTAATTCCGTTCCTAAAGGCATGTGAGTAGAATGTGTACAATATAGGATTAATACAGCTTTTCATGTAGGCCAAGAGTTTAGTTGCATATATTATTAATGCCATTCTCGCATTTATTTGGTTTCTCGTTGATACATGAATGTAGAGGGTAATAATCTGAAGTGGCAAACTACATACCACACAGACTGTCATCCCCAACACCGCCATCGTTGTGATACTTTGTTTGGCGTGCAGTCGAAAGTGGTTTCCATTCTTGTGCGCTCTGGTATTCTTTCCAGTGAGGAACACTTTCAACATATGTCCATAAAGAACACACAACAAAATCAGTGGTAACATATAAGCAAACACAAATAAGCATATATAAGATCCAAAAGTATCCCTAAATTGTACGGTGCAAATTGTTCTTTGTTCGCCATTATCTTTTGGGATTATTTTTACTTCTTCAGTTATAAATATAAAGGGGATATTTCCTAATATGACGAGGCTCCATAAGGCAACGAGCGCAATGTAGCAGTTTTGTGTTGTACGCAGCATTATGGACCTGATTGGATGTACTAAAGCAATATATCTGTCCAAGAAAATGAGAACTAGTATATACATACTTGAAAAGTAGCATACATATTCTAGGTACGTGTGAATCTGGCACCAAATGTTCCCATATGGCCAGAAGTATACAACAGGGTGTATGGCTACGAAAGGAATACAAAAAACTATGAGGATTAGATCAACTGTGGCTAAACTTGTTATAAGAGCATTGGTAATAATTCCTCGGATTGCCTTGTTGAACACAAATACAGATATTGTCATGATGTTCAAAGCTAATCCAAATATAGTTATCAGTCCAAAAAATAATGGGATGATGAAACTTGTTTTATCTAACAAGCCTTTAACTTCTTCGAAATCACAAGTTAGAGTGTTATCTGCTGTGCAGTTCAATACATAACTACTATCAACATCGTCATTCCTCAGGATTGATGTATTTTCCATCGTTGTTACTGGTGCTGTTACGTCGCTTGTTTTATTATATCTGGTTGTTATGATATATTAGCATATTTCCCTTCGTGTATCCATTTTATCTGTGAAGAAGAAATACATGTGTAAAGCAGTATTGAGTAGTGTTAATTGCTTACTATTGATATTTCGAACACAAAACAATCCTTCATTGGTTGAGTCGTACATCGTTATATACACAACATGAAATTCATCGAAATATTGAACGAAATTGTAATGCGGAGCTTTGTTACTATATATTTCTATACGCTTTAAATGCAACATGACATTGTTCAAAACATCCTTTAATCGTATTTATTTTTTCTTGAAACAACTGACACCTCAGTCTTTAAACTTTGTTTGTTTACGTAGCTGGCAGACTTCGAAAATAACCGATCCAATGTATGGACATATAATTCCATGATCAGAAAATGGTTATGGATATTTTCATGTGTTTATGGCAGAACGTTTCGTTTGCCTCAATAAAACACCATACATATATTAGAGTATTGGAGTTGTTTAGTAGTGTGTAATTCTAAATTTAATTTACCGTCTTTGAAGTTTTAATGAATTAGAACTGCAAAACAAGTGATGGTACAAAGTTTAATCTTCAACATAATTGATATAATTACCTTAGGCCATGAAAGAGATGATGGAGTTTGATGTACAATCGATTTAACATGATTTTTAAAAACGGCTAGGAAACCCACATGTATGTAGTTAGCGAAATTGAAATAGGCTGTACTTGTGCGGTTCAGTCATTGGTGATGTGGTGGTCATTAACGTTTTTATTTCGAGATATAATTTTGTGAAGTCGCACTGGTCACCCTGGTTACCTTAGTTAATAACATGAATTATATTTTTCGTGATTAATATTATTTCATAGTAATTTTTTTATCCCCAGGTAGTTGCGTTCTGTAGTCGAACACATCACTGTATTAAGCACACTAAAAATGTAAACGTTTACAGACAGTAATATCAGATCCAGCTCCATCGATATTATTATTTGCATCTATCAATATCTTTGTGTCGCTTGTCACAAAGTTGAATTCAGCACAGTGCTAAAACGTTTGATTAGAATTATTGTACAAGGTCATACCGTATGTGTGGTAAATATGGTCTTTTAACGTTAATAATACTTCTTAATTATACAAGTAATGCAAATATGTGACTATCTGCATCGGTTAACATTAAATCTATCAACAACGGCTGAGGCAATCAAAGGAAATGACCAAGAATGTGAACCGAAAACTGTTTGATTGCATTACGATACAGTTACCTCTGAATGTATTGCTCAGGGGCTAAATAACTAAACTAAAAATGAAATTGATTTCTTTTTAAATAACGTCTCTCAGAATAGAATCAATGATATACAAATTTAACTGATACCGTGCAGACTGCACTTGTTGACTTTGGAAGGTCTGCGACAACAGCTTACAGACGTCTAACAAACACTGAAAGAACAGCCTTTTTTGTTTGTTTGATTATGCAATTAGCTCCGGTGTAATAGATGTGTCCGAAAAGAAGTAGTTAATCAAATGTAGATTCATCATCATTAAATGTATGTAGGATGCACTAGAGACGTAGTTAGAGATTATGTAAACTCTTTACCTTCTATGGAATGATGGAGGAATATTCACTAGCAACTGTGCTTTTTATGCAGTACCAAATATTTTACTGAAGTCAATAATACATGTAAATATTTGCACGCATACAGCAGTTCCATGTTAACTATTTAAAACACGATAGGAGATTTTTTTGTGAACGATTTTCAATATAAAATACAGACATCATGATGCTGAGATGAATTAAATATCAGCATAAATTCATGACAAGATATATATATATATATATATATATATATATATATATATATATATATATATATATATATATATATATATATATATATATATATGCTTCACGTGAAAACCATTTAAATATCCTTTGTGTTAATTATTTGGATACCTTAAGCTGCTGCATGGAATATTTAAATAATATCAATGACCAGAAATTGATGCTGAAGGCACCATTTAAAGAAAAGTACCTTTCGTTTATTGGGGTCCTTCAGTTTGCTCATAATTAACGATGCTAGATTCCGGTTAATTTCAGCAAGCAACGAACGGAACATATTAACTGCTATTGTCAGTAATAGATATAGAAAGACTGAATTTAACTAGCTGGGGAATACGTTTACCTCTTTGAATTTTAGTAGAATGTGAACCAGTCACAGCAGGTCTGAACACCTTATTTAAGAAATATTCAATTTTATATTCATCGCCCCATAAAAAGCAATGAGCTATTATCAGGTGAGCCATTATAAATCCAAAATTCAATATTTTCAGATTGCATGATGACAATGATAGATTTAAAGATGTGCCCATTATTACAAGTAGAGTGTTTCAGTCTTTACAAATGAAGATAGTCAAATTCTTACCTATTATGCACATAAATGTATCCTATATTTTCTCTTGTTCGGTCCAAAAGTAGATAAATAGTCAAAAGGATGCATAATATACTTTCCAAGTGACGCGATTAACTTTTCAGCCATTTTAGGTCACATGATATAAACAATCTCAAATATTTCCATCTTACTTATATAGAAAGATTGTAGGATGTAGAACACGTGGTAGGCAAGATCAAATCTGGCGATATGATTAACGTGAAAGGTACAGCCAGGGTCACAAGTTTGAATCAATAAGGACATTCTTTAAATATAACTACGCCTAATTAAGATGTGTACATTAATATTTTTCCTTTTAGCATGCCCACATTTAAGAGTTTAAAAATGTGTATACTCATTTTCAAAAGTATGTCATGGGAGACCAACGTACAAATATATATATATATATATATATATATATATATATATATATATATATATATATATACAATTACACATATGCATGTAAATGGTTATAGAGACATCCACAACATCCATATATAAAAAGAAAGAGATGACATGTTTATCGAACAAATACATCATCCGTAACAATTACTTTAGCAATTAAAGGTTTTCCAATTAAATATATTCGAATCTTTACATACAAAACATATATCTTTATGGTAGTTTTATCAGATAATCCCGTATTGATTTTTGCTTAGGGAACGCAATATGTTCAGCAGATAGTTATTTTCTTTGAGCGCATACAGTGCAAATATCTGCTGCTTATGATGAATAGCAAATATTGTAAATATAAACATATATTAGAAAAGAAACGATACTGTCGTTGGGTGTTCTACTTATTAATAGAATTAAAATTACAGACTATTCAGATCTAACGTTTCTATCTCTTCGTCATATATGTCACACGCTGAATACTGTTGTCTTTTAAACTCTGTACATTTTAATGTGTGACATGTAACGTGCATGATAAAAAGAGGAAGACAATATATATATATATATATATATATATATATATATATATATATATATATATATATATTATTCAGAAATGGATCCATCATTCACTTTCTCAATATATGCCAATAACATTCTGGCGATGGACGCAACCAAGAGGATTGTGCAACAAGCAAACCGGGTGCTGACTGTTTACGAAGTGGCTATTTTCTCGTTACAATGAATATATATATATATATATATATATATATATATATATATATATATATATATATATATATATATATATATATATACTGTATACTCACGTACCCATTCGATACTTCTGTTCAGGGAAATATCCAAATATGGAAAATAATGCTTGTCTGCACGTATAGCGACATGAAAGAAAAATTATGAGAGATATTAAAAACTTTTACTTAAATTACAACCGTATATACTCATGTATTACCGGTGCACAACAAATGTTGAGGTCTATGATTGATTAGTTCTGCTTGGAATCGTTTAATTTCACATTTTGCTTTTGCTATTAATTGGAGTGGCTCTAATAATGATTCTTTGAGGCGTTTGTTATGAAGCCTTTTTAGTGAAGGAAATAGTTTGATGAAGCTATAAGGGACGTTAGTTCTATTATATATTTGCTAAACGTCAGATTGAATATGAGAAAGAAACATTTTGATGTCCATTGGAAGGTACTTAAGTTACATTTTTTTGGGTCAAAAGTCAGATTCAATAAGACAAATACAACAATGTACTAAACGTGTACAGGTGGCTTCTCTTTAACAACAATGTTAAAACAATGTTTGAGAAATTATAGCGTTAATAATAACTACATTTGTACTCCGACAAGTCTCACAAATTAGACTTCAACTTCTGAATGGACAGATCTAAGACACCGTTACGAGAAGATATTTGGCAAGAATATTACGGATTAATCTTGTATATAAATATATCATTTTCAGTGATTGTAAATACCAGAAGTATATAAAGCTTCATGTTTCACTTAATATGAGTCAATTTAACAATACAGAAATAACTTGGTGAGTAGTCAGATCGATTATAAGGGTTTCGTGATTGCATTCAAATATATCTCTCGAAAGGCAGGAGAGATGGCTAAGAATCCAAGCTTAGAATCTATACACTAGTAAAAGACAGTTGTACGAACCTACCTCATTGTATAATGGATTATCAAGCAGATAGGGTACACCCACCTCATAATAGAAGAGTCGTTTTTCAATCCGAGAGATAAGAAATTAATCTCCATTTTTAATTTAGTCAAAAAAGGTTTGCAATTACACTTTCCTTTTGAATACTTATTTGAGGTTGCGTCCTCTCTGCTGTTGTGAATAAAATTATTAATTTATATCAATAATACGTTGTCAGAATCTTCTACAATGTGATTAACTCGAGAGCAACTTGAAGCAATTAAAACATTTCTCTCAGTCCGTGCTTGTCAGACAATATTACAAGCACGTCGAGACTCGTAATAAAACCGTCCATTTGTCAATCCAGGAGATATGGAAATTCTCTCCATTTTCAAGGTAGTCGCAAAAAGTATGCAATTATTCTTACCTCTTAAACACGTTTTTGAGGTCACGTTGCTGCTGTACATTAAACCATGTTTTTATACCAATAATATCAGAATATTCTACGATGTGATTACCTCGAGATCGACTAGAAGCAATTGAAAATTTCAACCGGTCAGTGATTCTGTCAGTCAAAAATCACAAGCTCGACAAGAATCTCAAGTCCAAATTGCAGAGTGTTCAGAAAAATTATTTAGGCCTGTTACAGAAGTTACTTGGAGAGTTGCAGAAGCTACTGGACGTTCACCTGCTGAACAAAGTGAACCAATAGCAGCAAAAACTAAGTAAACAAAATGGATTTGTTTTATAACAACTTCTAATCAGTATACCTACCGTACAATTATCACCGTAAGCGACAACAGCTGACTCTACCGGTAACGAAAAACATGAAAAACAAGAACCAGAAGTAACACTATCTGAAAATGTACCAATGAGGCTAATAATGCGATTAAAAATTACGATATTCCCGCTTAAGACCCGAATACGACAAATTTGTGGGAAGAGATGCCTGTATATATTCGAGCTTTACCGGTGGTAGACTTCGTAAGATACTTTGATTTTGATCGTGAAATATATAATAAAATGTTTAAACGTGTATCTGACACTGCATTCGACAACGACTTACCGGTTTTCATAAATAAAAAAATACGCGATTATATATTGTATTCCTTTGAAGCAATACAGCCAAATCAACGAAGCAGAATTGAACTACAAGTTCAGGATACAAGTAGATATTTTCTACCCGCTGACGCATTTATCAAAGTAGAAGGTGAAATAATAAACACAGATAATACAGAATATGCGGATGTTGTCAGAGTCGGCTTTGTTAACATGGTTTTAAAAACCTAAAGTTACGGGCTTCGGGACGTGCGATTTTCGCTAAATTTTAATCTTGTAACAAGTGCGTGCTCATGTGACAAACTGCTACATGTACAATGTTTGCGACTTCTATTCATCTCTTCTTTAATAACAATACACAGGCAGATGCAAAAGTAAGTATTACATACCATTAACTCGATTCAACTTTAGGATTTATGTTCCATGGAATAATTAGACATTGTCTTCTTCGATACAAATACATTCCATACACCCGACTCTCATTTTCAAAACATGTACACTATGGGTCACACATGACATTGGCGTGATATGATTGGTTCAAACGGTTATATTGAAATATCCACGCATCCGAACGCAGTTTCACGATGTAGAATATTTGTACCCAGACAACAATAGGTAATAAAATCATCGCATCATGTTAGAAATCATTTGAATGTGTTAAATTATTTAGAGTATACATCAAAGTATAACCGATTTTATAATATTTGTATTATATTATTTTAATTTAAACATTTGTTTAAAATATAATATGGAAAAGTGTGATAGATTATTCAACATCAATACTTCTAAGAATAAGTTTAATATAAAATATATTGTTAGAATATTTCCTGACTTACCATTTTAAAACTCTGATTGATCGGACAAATACAAACTTAATTAATAAAACTCACGATACTAAGAAGAAATTTAGCAACGATGACCCAACTCACGTATGGGCAACGTCAAAATCACTAATGGTGTCGATAGTTTTGATGAACGATAAATGAGCAGCAAATACCATCAATTTCCTCAATAATTGAAAATATATTTCGAGAGTAAAACTTGTTGTGCAAGCAGAAACAGGTAATATAATTGTTCGTTACAAATAAGATTATATTCTTCATAACGAAAAAATTGCAATACTGAGTAAAAATTCCAAACTATGAATGTTGACTAGTACTGGCAAATCGTATTATGGTGTAGCCGATTGAAAAATCGAACATTCTGCAAACGTGATACGTTGAAACGGCTTAACTGATCTAAGACATACAAAAATGCAACAAGTAGTCTGAATTAGAAATAACATACCGATGTTACAAATATTGATGTAACTAAGAAAAGATACTAAAATTCTGATAACAGTAAAACGATAACAGGGGAGATTGTATACGATTCGAAATATTATAAAAAGGAAGAGCTCCAATACATTATGTTGTGCGTACTATTTCCACGAGATCGAACCGTAAGATTTTATTCAAAGAAAGACTCTGGATGAAGCGTGTTTTTTTATTCATATAAGTTATAAATAAGTTAAAAATGATCCTGCGTTAGTATTACTAGTTCAGAATTCTAAAAACAACAATAAACTTATTAGACCGGATGGAATTATTTGTAACAAAGAAAAATGTAAGTTCGATCAATTCGTACGACCTAATGGCGACATATATTGCGGAGAATCTCTTCATGTCGAAATGAAACATCGTGCACAGAAATTTTCAACAAAGTATACTGAAACAATTACTAAAAGCTTGTTCTACAGTTCCATGAATTGCATATCATTTTGCAAGAGAGAAAGATTCGTGTAAACCAATACGATTTGAACTACTCGAAGACATACAATTAAGTTGATATTTTCCATTTTCGACAAGAGTGTGAGAAAATCACGCAGTATTCACTTAATATTAGTTTTCCGTGGATAGTATCCAGTGCAAGAACTTGCTCGGATTGACTTTTCTTTAATTAATTAATAACTGTTTCTTGGCTCAGTTGTTTAAGGCATCCTTTTGCAAACATGGGACCTACATGATTGGTTTCCCTTACAGTCGTCGCCACTTTTCGTTTTTGGTCGTCTCCACTCATCTGCTGCTATTAATGAATATTTCTTTTTGTCTATATAGAATGTCTTGTTAAAATGTGCAAGAAAATTCCATACTTTAGCGTGTATATATTAATATAGTTACATCAGCAACGTTCTTAATTAATTTAATAACAAATTATAGATCTGTCATCGAGACATTGTGTCTATATGAAGTTAAAATTTTAGTTGTATGCTCTTATTACGCTATTAATTGAAAATATATTCATGTATAGTTTCGTGATGTAACGTTTGAATCATGATCTTATGACACTGATGAATCCGGATCCTATGCTTCTTAGATTGAGAATATCAATAATTGACACATTTTCCTGTTTATTGTATTACCTGATACATTGTCAACAGTGTCAAGTGCACACTGGCATCACGGATGTTGACTTGATAGATAACAAGGTAGTATGAAGGCACAACTACCATGAAAAATACCTTTGCTATGCCAAAAGTTCTTTCAAGGAAATTGTATGAAAAGAAAAGAATCGATTACAGATAATTATATTAAAATCTGGGTAAAAATAATGAAATAATCAAATTTTGAAGCACTAAAATCACCTTTATACTAGCATTTTCAAAGACAGCATAGTTTACCTTGGTCAAAGAAAGAGCTCAACTCGTAAAATATTAACCATTAAGTGTAAATCATGCCCTGAATCTAAAACTGATCATATGCACATAGGAGCAATTTGTGACTTTACGGAAAAACGTACCTCTATATTGACGTAGCCCACACTTAAATTATCTGTCTGTCTATCTATCTATCTATTATATAGAGACTGATGTTTTCATTATTTCTTCAAACTTGCGGCAATAATTGTATTCATTGAAGAACATGTGTCAGCCAAATATTGAGTTGTGTTTGTTTCCACGAATGCTTTCTTGTAGGGGCCTTAGCTGTATGTTGTATATAACTAGCCTAAATGCGAATAATTGTTTCAACAAAGTTAAGACGGAAAATTCTAAAGCAGCTGGTGTGTGATACACCGTTAAGTCTTTGGAAACAAGAATTTCTCATTGTCTTGGCCTATTGACTCTGGGCTCATTACGTGATTGAGTTGTGTTTGTTTCCACGAATGTCGTACTTTCATTTGTAAGCTGGTACGTCTCTGATAAATACGGAATAATCCATTGCACAAACTATTTCTATCTGTTTTAGTTTTATATGCCTTACTAAGAACTAGTCATAGTGTGAACCGTGAAACAACATCCGCGTCTGGAGAAGGCAAAAACCATGGTGGGCCCAAATCACGTGTTAAGTTTACATTTAGGGGTCCTCATTAATTTGAGTAATTAACAAGATATCATATTGTCTGAAATTGCATTTAAATGCATTAGACTATTATTGTATAGCATGTTTAGTCTTCCCAGCAGTCAGTCAATTAATCATTCAACGCATAGACGTTTAATCTTTTTTATTGTTTCTTTCACTCTCATATTCATCACTGAGGTTTTACTAAAAGATGCTCTACAACTGATTATGTGGTGAAACAAAACAGTTACAAAGTTTTACTTGTTGTTTTCATTATTGACTTGTATAGTATCACACACACACACATATATATATATATATATATATATATATATATATATATATATATATATATATATATACATCACATCGATTGATATGCAATTAGTGTTAGCATGTAGAGAAAATACCTCTTGTGTATTAACATTAATTAAAAATGTACTCTTTCTTATGTTAGCACATTGACAGAACTGGTGTATGTTAGCACATTGACAGGACTGGTGTATGTTAGCACATTGACAGGACTGGGTTATGTTAGATATCGAAGACGAACTTACTGCACATCAACTGATGTGATTTATTTAATATCCTGTACAGAATCTAATGCTAAGCTAAACAATAATCAGCATCTGGTGTATATATTATGAAGCCAGTGAGCTCTCTTTTCATTTGTGCAATTACTGGTGCACACAATTAAAACAGGAATACAGCAATTAACTACATGGTTAGTCAATGTACAAAAGAAAGCCAGCGCATGTGACTTAAAAGACTAAAGTCGAGAGAAACTCAAAACATTTACATATTACATTTATAGGTAACATATACACGGTTAGAAACAAATAATGCAAACAAAAATCTTTATAATGCAACATAAACTGAAATAAGGTAACCATAGTCAAAAAATAATAAACATCTTATTATACATAATAACTAAAATATGCAACCTACCCGTCCAAGAGTACGTAACAAATAATTAATGGCAAAATGAAGATAAATAACAAAATCCAATTTATTTATATAAAGACTCATGGAGGTAACCACAAAATGTGCTAAAATTTATAAAGCACTGTACCTGTTGAAACTGGTATGATACATGTTTCACAATAATGTTGTAAAGGAGAAAATGAATAATAATAATAATAATAATAATAATAATAATAATAATAATAACAATAATAATAAACATCAGTAATATATAAATGGAGTCTGCTGTGAGTCTGATTAGCTTGAAAACTCATACATAACACAAAATACCTTCAGAGTATATTGATAACAATGATGGGATCGTTGAAAAGACGAATTTCTTTACATCTGTATTATCAGTATATATTATATACCCTTTTTATATCATTTCTCCAAGAAAATGAGTAATGCTCTAAATATATTTCATAGGTGAATAATATAGGTATTAAACGTTTCAGTTCGACGTTAGTATATTGCACATTACATAATCTTATTAAGTGATTTCCAGTCATTTCTAAGTCGTTTGAGATGTCGCACAATGACATAAGTGAAACTGTCTTTTTACGATACCAGAAAATGTCTACCAGCAAAGAACTGACCAATAGACGTTCTTGTTCTGTCGTGGATTGAGCTTATTATGCTTTTACAGTTAGAAGATTGGGATATCTTTAAAAAACTATGAAGTAAACATATTATAAATGCAAACAAAAACGTGTTAGAATCAGAGAGAGAGAGAGAGAGAGAGAGAGAGAGAGAGAGAGAGAGAGAAGCCTAAAAGCTCTTTATGAACAGACACACATACACACACACACACACACACAGATTCAGAAAAAAAACCATTTGTATTCAAACGGTATTTTCATTGAAAACAGAACATTCGGATTACATGATACACTTCTCAAACAGATAATTCTGAACTCGTTTTATTTTAGTCTATATTCTGTGACATTGGCATGTGTTCTGATACAAGTTTTTTGTATTCTGCTTTAGTAAGAAAATATATTGAACATATGTCTCCAATCACAACATGACCTGTATAAATGATTTGCTTAATAGGCAGATCAAAACTAAATGACGTTTATTTTTCTTATCCTGTTTTCAAAATGTATATGCCGATAGGCCCCCGACATATGAACAAAGGTGGTCTCTGAATATCGATCACGTTAAATGGTTAACAAATCGTGCATTAACGTAATTAAAATTATAATTATATATATATATATATATATATATATATATATATATATATATATATAAATCCTGTTTAAATCATATTTTTGCCGACAAGCACCCTACATGTGAACAAAGGAATAAGATTTCTTTGTTGCTGTTGTTTAAAATCATTTCGTTTTATATAACTGTCAAATAACATAACACAAATATCCAGTATAGACTGATGCAATTTAGAGAGATATCTCGGTTTCATGCTTATTGAAATGAAATGTTGTCTTGTAATTAATCAGCATCCATTTTACATGTTATACAGCCGGTTAGTTCACGTTCATTTTTGCAATCACTGGTGCGCACAATTAATATAAGAATACAGCAATTAAGGATGGACAAGACTTTTACATCACTAGTCAGTTTACCAAAGAACGCCACCTCAATGGGACTGAAGTTATTCAAAGTCGAGAGAAAACTCAAAACATTTACATTGATAGGCAACATATACACGGATATAAACAAGTATGGCAAATACAGATACAAATTATTCAAACACAAACTGCAATACCGTAAACTGAGAGTCAATTAAAAATAAACAGCAGATGATACACAATAACCAGATATGCAGCCTATCTCTCCAAACGTATCAATAATGAATGGCGTTATAAGTACAAATAACAAAATCAAATTTAGTTATACACAGACACATCGACGTAACTAGAAAATGTCCTAACATTTATAAAACATTACATTATGCTTATAGAAACTAGTATAATACATGCTTCACGATAACGATATAAAGGATAAACTAAATAATAATAATAATAATAATAATAATAATAATAATAATAAATATCAATAATATCTATATGAAGTATTCTGAGTGTCTGATTGGATTGAAAACTCACACAAAACTCAAAATACCTTTAGAGTATATTAATAAAACCTATGAGATCGTTACAAAGGCCATTTTTCTTTTGTCCATATTATCAGTATAAATTATGTATGCTTTATATATATTATTTCTAAAAGAATATACGTAATCCCTTAAATATAGTTTAAACTAGAACACATTGAGTATTCAATGTTTCAATTCAACGTTAGGATACCGCAAATAATATAACTTTATTAAGTGAATTCCAGTCATGTCTAAGTCTTTTAGACTTCGCACAATGACCTACTTGAAACTGTTTGTTACGATGTCAGTATATGTCTACCGGCAAAAACCTTACCAGTACACATTCTTGTTATGTCGTGTAATGAGTTCCTGATGATTTCGTAATTTATAGTTGTTGAAGTAGGCTGGGGTCCCACAATAATCGGAACTCAAATACCAAATGAAATGCCGATTACGAAAGCATGTGTCCTTTAATGCATTGATATGATCTTTAAGGATTTTGTACACCTGTCTGAAACAGCAATCGATTCAGGTACAGGTACACTGATCACTTCTTTGACACCAATCATCTATGTTGGCTCAAGTATCCTACCACGGAATATTTATCCATGGGTTTGTTTTACGTGTGCAGATATCTGTCTCATGACAAATGCTGTTTCCAAATCATAAAGATATTGCTTCATGAACTCCGTAATTAATTATATTTAACAATTTAGTTCTAGACATTTGATGAACTAATTTGTATCAATGTGTCTTTTTATTCCATGATCATATTACATTATAAAGGATGTGGTTACAGCATACCTATGACTGCCACGTTTCACTGAGGTAAGATTGCCACGTTTAGAAAATCTTGTCTTTCTACAGCACATCATGTTTTTAATGCCGTTTCTAAAGGTATGTGTATAGAACGTGTACAATATAGGATTAATGCAGCTATTCATGTAAGCCAAACATTTAGCTGCATATAATATGGATGCAAGTGTCACAGTTAAATGTTCTTCCTTTGAGACATGCGTATAGAGCATAATAACCTGAAGTGGCATCCAGCATACCGCAAAAACAGTCACCACCAAAACCACCATCTTTGTGACACGTTTGTTAGCATGTAAGCGAATATGGTCTCCATTATTCTGCCCCGTGGGAGATTTTCCAGTTAGGAATACTTTTAACAGATGTCCGTAAAGAACAAACAACAAAATCATGGGTAACATATAAGAAAACATAAATAAGCTTATTGAAGTGGCAGTAGCATCATCGAAATGGAGATTGCAAACCATTCCATGTTGGTAACTATGTTCTGGGCTCATATTTCCTTCTTTGGCAATAAATATAAAGGGAATATTTCCTAATATGACGAGGCTCCATAAGGCAATAAGTGCAATGTAGCCGTTTCGTTTTGTACGCAGCATTATGGCCCTAATTGGATGTACTAAAGCAATATATCTGTCCAAGGAAACTAGAAGGAGTATATACATACTTGCAAAGTAGCAAACATATTCCAGATACGTGTGAATCCGGCAAAAACTGTCCCCAAACGGCCAATATTGCAAGGCAGGGTATACGGCTTTGAAGGGAACACAAAACATAACATAAAGTAGATCAGTGATGGCCAAGTTCAATATGAGGTACTTGGTAATTCCTTTACTTGCTTTATGAACCAGAATAACAGCTATTGTCAAGATGTTACCAAGCAATCCAAATATGGTGATAAGTCCAAATAATATTGGAATGATAATTCTTGTTAAATGTATAAATGTTGAAACCTCTTCATAATCTTCCAGATCCTTATAATTTGTAATGTTAGGTGAAATGTTCCAGAAATCAATATTTTTGTATGTCTTTGTTTCCGTACTTTCCATTCTTGGTGCCGATGATGTGTTGTAGTCTATCAGGATGTTATGATATATTAAAACAGGTGTCTCGTCGTCTGTCCATTTTATCTGTAAAGAATAAACATTTAAACAAGAAGATTACTTGCACTTTGCTATATCGACCATAGATAATATTGGGAAATTTGAAAATACATTGGTAATTTAAAGACTCAGCATGTAATTGTAATAAATAACAAGGGTACTATGAATTTCTTAAAAGATTAAATAAATAATATGAACGAGTTCAAAAGATCCGAAAAAATTTAAATGATTAATCTTTTAAATCTTTCACTTTACTTGTTATGTGTAATTAAATATCGGAACCAGCAGTTTTGAAACTCTATGTCGATATTGAAAGCAGCCAGAAGTAATCGATCCAGTGTATGTAGACATCGTTATGTTTTATCTCTCTCTCTCTCTCTCTCTTTCTCTCTCTCTCTCTCACACACACACACACACACACACACACACACGCGTCTCTCTCGCTCTCTCTCTCATACACACATATGCACACACACAGATACACACACACAGAAACATGTTGGACGTTTAACTGAATGTGTTGATTACTTTAATGTAAATTTTCGGACTGCAGTTATCATATATTGATGGTTCAGATAGTTAAAGCATGGCATGAGTGAGAGACTAATATTTGATTGGTCGTGTCTATGACTTAAAACATACATGTTTTATTTAATCGAAGACTATAGGTTTGTTTACAATTTTAGTTAAGGAAATGATGAATGTGTATTGATTCGTGATACGATTGCACAAATGTTTACTAAAGAAACGTCTAACATGTAAAAGCAACCCTCAAGTTTTTATACATCTACATTCGGCACACAGTTAGTTAGGTAATTATTAATCCATGAATAGGTCGATAATCTTCCGAAATACTACATGCACTATTTTCAGATTTTTTTGTGACAAGATGAATGATATATATATATATATATATATATATATATATATATATATATATATAAAAATGCTATACATTATGTATGTGGATATTCGACGTCGAACTTACACATGAATTACCATGTTGTAACTGATATATAATGTAGATATTTGAAGTCTTATATTTGAATTACCATGTTCCAACCGATATTTAATGTAGATATTTAAAGTCTTACTTACATTTGAATTACCATGTTGTAACTGATATGAAATGTATATATATGAAGTCTTACTTACATTTGAATTACCATGTTGTGTCATAAATTTTATGTAGACATTCGACTTCGACTTACATTTGAATTACCATGTTGTGTTATATATTTTATATAGATATTCGAAGTCGTACTTACATTTGAATTGCCATGTTGTATAATATATTGTATGTGGATATTCGAAGTCGAACTTACATTTGAACTACCATGTTGTATCATATCTTGTATTTAGATATTCGAAGTCGTACTTTCATTTAAATTACCATGTTGTGTCATATATTTTATGTAACAATTCGAAGTCGTACTTACATTTGATTTACCACGTTGTGTCATATATTTTATCGGTTTCGCTCTCACAGCCGATACATATATTCGACAGCTTCATGAAAGGGTATCCATGCAGGACAGTGAAGGATGTAGCTACTTAAACTCGCATTGAGCATGTTCACGCGATATGAGCGTATATGGCATGTTTACAATGTACACAAGAGAAGGACACGTGGTCGGCAAAACTGAGGTTTGCAATTGGATTAAGCAACAAGTCTCGCCTGGCTCGAGAATAAGAAGTATACATGATAAATTTTCATTTATCCACAAATGACTGGTACATACCTTGTTTTCATTAATTCTGTATATGATTTAAATTAGATAAAATTGTATGTCTAAATATGGTATATTCTGAACGTTAGAAAAATCATACAAAGTCAATTGAAGTACAACCGTAATAAAACAAAAGTCATATAAAGACCAATACATTCATAGACATGCGCAAACATGTATAATCAAGCAAAATCAATAATCCTAACTTTCGTTAATATAGCAGTTATATGAAGTTTGTACTTTTGGTACACACACACACACACACACACACACACACATACACACACATATAAATAACCACACACATATATATATAGACCCCCATATATATATATATATATATATATATATATATATATATATATATATATGAATTTAACGCTATTCACAATTGATCTGTACATCATTCAAGTTGTATGTTGACTTACGTGAAGAGCCAGTTTATATCCTTATTTTAAACATGTTATATGCACACGTTCCCGTTCAATCCGTTCAGCTGTGTCTATCATAAAAACATGTGTTTGCTTCTAGGTGTGGATGATACTAACGTAAAGGAACCTTATGAGAAATATATACTTTTTATAGTTAAATCATTGGACAAGAAAAATTCTATATGACCTATCAGGAATTGTTCTCTTAAAGTAAACGTATTCACATTTTGTCTTCTACAAACTGTGACACAATAGTGAAAAAGGTTTCTTGATGCGATTTCGTATGCAGGCAAAGCAGCGTGTTTTTGTGTCATCTTGAAGAGTCTCGACTCACAACTCTATTTGTTTATTTTGAGATTGTGTATTAGAGAAAGAACAATGTATTAACTAAACTGTTATATGCTGTCACTAATGTTTGTTATACTGTTTCTAAAGATTAGCAAAGTGTAACATCAACAATGTTGACAGATATATAAGCATACAAATTCCAGAAAGTAAACCGAAATGACCTCATCCAAACTAGATTCGTTTTTCTAGAATGGAAGGAACCAATACACGGCTACGGTGATATTTTGGTTCCAATATTCTGATCGTGGATATCCGAGACACCGTTTCGATAAGAACAGATTCCGATTTTCTAAATGGTGAGACTACAAACACGATTTCGATGAGAATGTTGCCTGTTAATAATTTTGCAAACACATTTCTATGGGTTTCTAGAATGAATGTTAGTTTAAATGTTATTTCATTACATGCTAATGTAATGTAACATTGTATGCAACTTGTCCATAATTAAATTTATTTCCTCTAAACCTGAATGACTTTTTATTGTTTTATAATTTTTATTTCATGTCAACAACTAACAAATTGCTAAAAACAAATCCATGTTTATGAGCTTAGTATACAGTTAATATTAGCAGAAGTTTTTTTGGGATATTGTTTTGGATTTTTCTTTGTGATTTATACCGGTCTATGGTGTTAATTTTGTAAACATGAAGATAATTCTATATGTCCTTTTCATTTAGTTTTTTTTATAGAATGTCCTAATTGTGACCTGAGATCAGGTAGAGATGTATATAATAGTGTAATTGTAAGGATGACTCTGTCGTGTTTTAAAATATAGCATTTTTAATA
This sequence comes from Unio pictorum, assembly GCA_030141615.1. NCBI lineage: Eukaryota > Metazoa > Mollusca > Bivalvia > Unionida > Unionidae > Unio > Unio pictorum. Next base: position 2,135,272 of record JARLTB010000116.1, on the reverse strand, counting down.
TGTATAATATTTTTGACTAGTATTTGTTTCTTTCTCGAGCTGCAAACTATTTTTCTTAAATGATTGAAGCGATTGTTTTCTTTGGAAACGTTCTCTGAAACAACTTTTGAATAAAAACGTTTACTGGAATTTATCCTGAATTCAAACCAGCAAAAAAAGTGCTGTGATTCAACAAACGACTCAACTGTTGACAAATCAGCAATCCATAAAATATAAAGGACACGTCATCACCTTCAGTTTTCCTTTCCTAATGGATTTGTCCTAAAAAATATTCAGGCCTTTAAATTACAAGAACTTGCGTCTGTAATGCTTGGAGTATTTGGAATACCATAAGGTAATTTATTTGTTATATTCTATATGTATTCCTAGGAAATATAATATATGTTAAACTGTACAAAGCTTGCTGTTTTTCTTTCTTTTCTGTAACTTATTTTGAGAGCATTGACTCGTAACTATATATATATATATATATCTGTAAGTATGTATATAGGTATATATATGATTATAAAGAACAAATAATATCAAATAAAATGATCGTAACTAGAATAAGAAAAGAGTATAGCAGGATTGAATTCCTATAGCAGATTTATATTGTTATTTACTCATTACATTAGAAAATTCATAATGAAAAAGTCATAAATTGACCAAACGTTTAGATCTGACTGTTAAATAATAATGATAATAAAAAGATAATAATAATATTAAGGACATTATATAGCGCCTAATCGTTTGAAGCTATTTACACCATCTATAATGATATGACTACACTAAAGAAAAACAAACAACAAAAAACAATGCAATGGGAAAACTTATAAACATGTTGAAAATATAAAAGATACAAAACATTATTTTATCTCTAAGGTTGTTCCTCCAGTCGAGAAATCTGAGTTTTAAGAGCACTCTTAAATAGGACCACTGTGTCTTTGTGTCTAATGTCAATGGGCAATTCGTTCCCCATCGCTGGGCACTGGTCTGCAAATGAACGTTTTCCATATGCCTTCATTTTGATAACGGGAACAATTAGTATACGATTGTTAGAAGAAGAGCGTAAGTATCTTGCTGATGTTTACACATGGGTGAGGCCGGATAGGTATGTTGAACTGGAGTCTGTCAGTTAAACATAGCACAGAGAACAAATTTTGTGTTTGGTTCTTGATCTAATGGATAGTCAGTGTAGGGTACGGAGCAGTGGTGAGGTGTGCGCTGATCGAGGATCTCAAAAAGTGATTCCAGCAGCAGTGTTTTGTACTTTTTGAAGTTTCCAGAGTAAATGTTGCGAACAACCAGACAGAATTGAGTTAGTATTGTCCAGTCTTGAACGTACTAATTAACACACAAGTGCCTTATGACATCAACTGAAAGATATTTACGAATGGATCTGCCGCGTCTCAGTTCAAGATATGCAGCCATGCATATGTTCATGACATGTTGTTGCTATGTGAGAGTACTGTCTAGAGTAATCCCTAGGTTTGTTACGGGCTGTGAGAATTTAACGTTGGTGTTTCTGTTATTTATTGTCTGAGGTAAAGGATGTGAATGAGAAAGTCTTTGTGTTGTGATCAGAATAGCCTCAGTGTTATCATCATTCATCTGTATTTTGTTACATGTCATCTATGATTTCACATCATAAATGCACCTCTCTACTCCACTGATAGTAGCAGCAACTTCAGTTGGGTGGCTAAACTTTACTGGAATGTATTCCAGGTGCAGATACAATTTGTGTCCTGTTCACTAAGTAGGAATTGAACCACTATAAGGCTATATTCAGAATGCCAAATACATGCTGGAGACAGTGAAGTAATATATCATGATCTTTTGTGTCAAATGCTGCAGTCGAATCAAGGCGGGTTAGGATTGTAATCTTTCCAATATCCAAAGCAGAGAAAATATCATTAAATACTTTCAGAAGAGTTGTTTCCATACTGTGGCAAGGGAGAAATGCAAACTGTATACTGCTAAAAAGACTTTGAATTTAAATGAGATACAAAATCTGTTACAACAACCTTATCCAAGATTTTGTATATGAATGGGCAATTAGAAAATGGGCCGTAGTTCTTTAAATCGTTATAGTCGAGTTTAGGTTTCTTGAGCAGACTCTTTACGATGGCAGATTTGAAAAATGATTGGAATTTTCCTGATGAAAGAGAGATATTAATAAAATCAGTTGGTGAAAGCGATATTGGGTCTAGGCACTAAAGCAGCATTGATGTCAGAATTAGATCAAGTTCACAAGACTTTGCTTAACTCTTCACCACGATCGTCCCAACAATGTCAATAGAGACAGGTTAAATCACTCCTAATTGTTATCTTTGAAGTTTTTTATCATGACTGTATCGTGACAGGTCAATTGCAATTGTGTTGTCCATCGAGCTTCTAATGGTTTATACTTTGTTACAGAGGAAATTTGCAACTTGGTCCGGAGGGTCTACTGGAGAGAAGGTAGTTGGAAGTGGTGTACATTTGTTCCTCGACATTAGTTTTTTAGTTATATTTTGCAGCTGGAACTCTCCATGATATTAGTACTGTAGTAGGATAATTTTGCTAAATGGACTATGTTTGTGATATTCTTTTTATCGGCTTTATAGCAATGTTTATGAATAGTGAGTCTGGTGTAAAGCCAAAGGCTCTCTGATTTTCGGCGATGTCCTTTAGCAGAGAGAAGCTGGTCCCTAAAACTGCTACACCGAGGAGAGCCTTGCTTTTTGATCCTCTATTTTTGGTGGCTGAGGCATGTTTTTCAAGCAATGAACGAAGGCAGTTAACGAGAAGTTC